>PVKS010000999.1:59010-123481 GCA_004027875.1 Aplodontia rufa
TTTTTTTTTTTTTTTTTGATGTGGCTTTTGTTGTTCCGAAACTTCCTTGTGTACATGTTGCTGGGTGTGAACTCTCATACTTGTGCCTGGCCAGCCATGCACTGTAACTACTGAGCCACTGCTCCAACCCCCAGAACATAAGTTTCTTGACGGCAGAAGTTGGGTCACATTTGTACACAGTGCTTGGCACATAGGTGCTTGGAAAATGTTGCACTGTTGAAAAGAACCCCCAATACTTACATCTCTGCCTCTGCATTCATTTCTTCTCCACATGTGTCCCTGTGTGTCTTTTTCCTTGCTTCTTCCGCCTTCCTTTTCAATTTTTATTTCTTTCCTCCATTTTTTCATTCTATTTATTCTTCAGATCCTTAAATGTCTATAATATGAAACCAAAGTTTAGCCAGGAACAGTGACACATATCTGTAATTCCAATGACTTAGGAGGCTCAGGCAGGAGGATCACAAGTTTGAGGCTAGCTTCAGCAACTTAGCAAGACCATGTTTCAAAATAAGGAGTAGGGGAGCTGGAGTACTGGCTCAACGGGTACGGCACTTGCCTGGCATGCATGAGGACCCAGTTTCAAACCCCAACACCACATACACAACAAAGTGTCAGAACAATGAAAGCCACATGAAAAACTAAATAAAAATTGATTCTTTTTTTTCTCTTTTTTACTGTCCCTCTCTGTTTATTTTTTTTTTTAAAAAGGGGAGGGCTGGGGGAATATAGCTCAGTGGTAGAGCACCACTGGGTTCAAACCCAGTACTGTCCCCCCGAAATAAGGACTAGGGATATGGCTCCGTGGTTAAGCAACCCTGGGTTTATCCCTGGTACCAAAGAAAAAGAAAAAGAAAAAAACAACAACCAAAGTGTATATTTTGTAATTATTTTAGTTATTAAATAAAATTTTGACCAAATAGGCAGACTGAACATTTCCTAAAGAATGTAATTCACTTAAATTTTTATCCTTCTCATCAAAAGGGTAATACATCCCAGGCACAGTGGTGCTTCCCTGTAATCCCAGCAACTCAGGAGACTGAGGCAGGAGGATCAATAGTTGAGACCAGACTCAACAATTTAACAAGACCCTCATCAATTTAGAGAGACTTTGTCTCAAAATAAGAAAATAAAAAGGACCAAGGATGTAGCTTAGTGGTAAAGTGTCCCTGGATTCAATCCCCTATACACCCCCCCCCAAAAAAGCAATATGTACTTATTAAATTATCAGAAACTACAAAAATTACAAAATAAAAATAATATTTTTACCAGCTGTGGTGTGTACAACTCAGGAGATTGAAGTAGGAGATTTACAAGTTTGAGGCCAGTCTAGACAACTCAATGAATTCTGTTTCAAAATTTAAAAGGACTGGGAATATAGTTCAATGGTAAAACTCCCCTGGGTTCAATTTCTAGTACCAAAAAATAAAGTCTTACCACCAAGAAATGACCACTGAACCTAGTGGGGCTTAACCATTGAACCTTCCAGACATTTTTATTTTTTATTTTGAGACAGGGTCTTGCTAAGTTGCTCAGGGCCTTGCTAAATTGCTGAGGCTGGTTTTGAATTTGCAATCTTCCTGCCTCAACCTCCCAAGATGCTGGGGTTACAGGTATGTACCACCATGCCCAACTTCCCCCACCCTTCTAATTAGTATTTCACACTTGATAAGTGATAAATGGTTTCTTCTTGTGTTACTTTGCATTTAATTAATATCAAATAATTAAATATTAAGTAACTAACAAATAATAACTAAGAATGAACATTTTTTCATGTTTATTATCACTGTATTTTCTGAATTTCCTTGTGCCTTTTCTATGTTCATCTTCCTATTGCAGCATCTGAACTTTTCTTATTTGTTTATAATAGGTCTTTCTTTTTGGTACCAGGGATTGAACCTAGGGGTGCTTAACCACTGAGCTACATGCCCGGCCTTTTAAAATTTTTTTATTTCGAGACAGGGTCTCACTAAGTAGCTTTGGGCCTTGGCTAAGTTTGCTGAGGCTGGCTTGAACTTGTGATCACCGGAGTGCACCACTGCGCCCAGTATATAACAGTTCTTCATATGTTAAATATCCTAAACCTTGTTTCACACCCATATTGAAATACTTGCCCTTGTCTGTCATCTGCCTTATAGTAGTGTTTGTAATACTTAAGTTGGGAAAAGGGGCTGAATGGTGGAGTTGGACACACTGCCTCTGCCACTCTCTAGCAGAATTATAAAACATCTATTGGCCTCTGGTTCCTTGATATTGAGTGACAATGGGGGAATAAGAATGCAGGAGTAGGGTTAGCTTTAGAGGAGAAAAGGGAGCCAGGCACAGTGGCATGCATCTGTCTCAAAAATAAAAAGGGATGGAGATGTAGCTTAGTGGTAGAGTGTGTCCAGTTTTGATCTCCGTTACCAAAAGAAAAAAGAGAAATGGTTAAGTGCCCTTGGTTCAATCCCTGGTACCAAAAAAATAATTAAATTAAATTAAAATAATAAAGGGCTGGCTGGGGATGTGGCTCAGTGGTTAAGCACTGCTGGATTCAATCCTTGGTACCAAAAAAAAAAAAGAGAGAATTTAAAGGTCAAGAAAGAGAATATATAGATAGAGACTGGAGGAGTGGCTCAGCATTATCGTGCTTGCCTGGCATGCGCAAGGACCTGGGTTCGAACCTCAGCACCACATACACCAAATGAAATACTAGATAAAATTGATTCTCTCCCTCTCTCACTGTCCCTCTCTCTTAAAAAAGAAAAAAAAAGGAATATATAGCTACATATGAGCAGAATATAAAAAGCCATGAAGAAGAGAAGTGGTAATCTTCTTTTTAAATATGAGGAATAGCATTAGCACATAATTACTGCCCAGTGTGTTAATTCGTTTCTGTTTGTGTTCGTCTCAGGAGAGAAGCCCTTTATCTGTGAAATCTGTGGCAAAAGCTTCACCAGCCGCCCCAACATGAAGAGGCACCGCAGAACTCACACAGGCGAGAAGCCCTACCCATGTGATGTGTGCGGGCAGCGGTTCCGCTTCTCCAACATGCTCAAGGCCCACAAGGAGAAGTGCTTTCGGGTGACCAGCCCCGTGAATGTGCCGCCTGCGGTCCAGATCCCACTCACGACCACCCCCGCCACTCCCATTCCTTCTGTGGTGAACACACCCACCACCCCAGCCCCTGCTGTCAGTATGAACCCTGTAAGCACTCTCCCCCCTCGGCCTATCCCCCACCCCTTCTCACACCTGCACATCCACCCACACCCTCATCACCCCCACCACCTTCCCATCCCTCCCGTCCCACACCTGCCCCCACCGCCAGCTCTCTTCAAGAGTGAGCCTTTAAATCACAGAGGCCAGAGTGAGGACACCTTTCTGCGGCACCTGGCAGAGAAGAACAATTCAGCACAGCATCATTAACATCCATCTCCTTAAGTGAGTTCCCCAGTTGTGTTCCCACAGTGAGTTGGTAAGCTCTTCTGCAGTTCTCAGGCTCTCTTCAGGCCCTCAGGGGCTTTGCTGTTGTCTGGGTGAATCTGCAGATCCACGGGAGTGAAGCAGAAGACAACTTTCAGCTCACAGGAAACTTTATCGAAGTCAGGGAACCACTGAACTAAAGCCCAATTTGCTTGCATTTTCTGATGACTTTCATAAATTTCAGATACTCAGACTTGTGGGATTTTATAATTTCATATCAGCTGATGAGGTATGCTTGCTTTTATATCCTGGACTTCTCCTCAAAGAGGGGATAGGCCTGGTCTCCTTTGTACTAATCGGGAAGGCTGTGAGATTAATCCAGAGCATTAATTGTATCACTGTGTATTGTAATGAATTCTTTTCAGCTTTTGGTGCTGGCTGCAGAGTTAAGCTGGCCATGTTTCACAGTATATCAAGCATTATAGAGAAAGATGGAAATTTTCTTTTTTGTGTAGCTCTCCTAACGCACTCTTTATTTTACTACAGAAATTATTTTAGAGGTTTTGTATAGACTTCTTTAGTAGTCTGTTTCTAAAATGAAATGTATTTCAATAAGCGGTGTAATTTTTTCAGTGTAGCTGAACCTATGTTGTAAAATAGAAAAAAATTTTTATAATCATCAAAATGTGATTCTTAAAGATGCATATAACTTCTATAATTCAAAGTTATTCTTACATCCGTACAACTCAAAGGTGCTTCAGAGACTAGATCTGTCTGAGAGGGTCGCCAAACCAGGTTCCTACAAAATACAAGTCTTTGCTTTTAGAATGTGGTGTAAGTACTTGGTAGTTTTAAAATCTCTGCTTAGCGCTCAGATGTCCATCAGCCTCACTGACTTGCTCCTGTCCTGTCTTCCTTTAGGCTCCTCTCGTGCATTGAATGGATAATTTACAGGGGTAGTGTCCTTTCCAGGCTTGCCTGGCTTGAAATGTCTGAGTGAAGTTGCTCACCTTCAGAAGGAAGTAGAAATTACTTCATTTTAGTCACATGTGTTTCTCACTTCCCTTAGGAACTGTGTTCGTGTTTAACTATTCTGGGAAAACAAATTGGAGTCTCTGGTTTTGAGGTTGCTTTATTTTTCTAGAATTGTTATGAGAAGCTAAAATAGTAAACTAAAATCACAAACATGTTGCTGATAGTGGTTGAGAAATTTGGATGAGAAGACAAATTAGTTGAGTTTTTAAGTGTCTGTTATACATAAAATGTGGATATGTCCGCAACTTTGCGCTATTTTAACATACTTTAAATTGTAGTGAGGGATAATTCCTAGGTTTTGCTGCCCTGTCCTCTGCAGATGATTATGTAACACCAGCACCCTTAGGTAAGGAAGAGAGCAGCGCCTCTCATGCCTCTTGTGGCTTCCTTGTTCAAGTTTGGGGATCTTCCAAAGGGCAACATCAACCAGGAGTTGATTACCAAGAAGGCTGAATAGAAGGGCTAATGTACTGATGGCATTTAACTGACCAAATTTATCCAGACTTGGTATAGCTACAGATTCTACATTTCTTCATCTCAGAGAACTGAGTTCCAAGGGTGGGTCATTTCCCCCCACCCCATCCCCTCCACTTTTTAATCTTGAAATTCTTTCGTTTCCCTTTCCTCAGGCTCTCAAACCATTGCCTAGGTCAGAACCCTGGCTTTATTTATTTTTTTTTAATATTAAATATGCAGACATATGTCAAGCACTTTTTGGCTAATTAGCTCTGTAGCAGGGAAAAATGGAACTCATTCAACTGAAGTTAGGTCTTTATTTGTAAATAGACCATTCTCTATTAGCTTTTTGGTTTAAGTTTCCATTTTTTTCCTTCTGATTTTGCCTTTGTCTTCTATAATGCATAGGAAAATTTTGCATCCAACACTTCCTGTTTTGGGATATAAGTTTTAAAGAATGGTATGTTCAGTGTTCATATACATTCTTTGAGCCCCCAGGTACCCAAGCTGATAAGGAATTCAGTTCCTTGCTTTTGACTGTTATAAGTTTAGTGACTCTCTCCCCCTTATCTCCATAGTCTCCTTTGCATTTCATGGGAAATTTGTAAATCCACACTTTTATGTGGACATATTATTTCATGGTCAAGCCTGTAGTATTAAAATAATTTTTTAAAAGATGTAAATTGTAGCTTAGTTAATTGGTTTTACCTTATTTTGTTCTAAATAAATGTATAGTGTTGGGCAGCAATTCGAAACTCTAGATTTGATACTATTGAATCACCCATATCACTAGGTGTTCTATAATTATACACTGGAATATTCAGGTAGTCATCTTTGGTTTTTCATTCAAGTAACTATAGCCATAAGAAAATATCTGCTACACAAAGAAACAGTAGTAAGCAAATAACCACTGCCATCTTTAACAGAAGCGAAAAAAGAAAAAGAGTTTAAGAAAATAGCATTGTTGCATAGTATAATTTTTAGTGAAATACATTGTGAAACAAGCTAGAAACTTGAAATTTTTCTTTCCTGGATAGGTATACCTTCCCTGACTTGGAATTTATGGTCTTCAGGAAAACTGCTCAGAACATGATTCTTCATCAGTGTCTTTTTGTATATGAATAATGAAATGCATTAAGGATAGTCATAACATTCATGCTTCTGAATATGAGAACTATAGGATTAAGCCTTAAACATGTGTGTGCATCAGGTTTAACATGCTGAAGACTCAAACTCAGGATTAAAAATTTGGTCTGGGGTTCTCTACCAAAATAAAAGTTGTATTATGTGGTACATTCTCTCCTACATATTCTATAGCATCCCACAAATTGAAGGCCTTTTACCTATTCATTATGTGTTTATGAAAAAAATAACTCTGGAGGAGTTTGGGTCCTCAGTCCTTATCTATACTTACAGGTCAAAGACAATAAAGGCCACATTTCAGCATTGTAGAGATAAAAATTGAGGCTGTCTCTCATTACTTAATTTTATACTGTCTTCAGAGGCTTGTATCATTGCAAGGGCTAATTATTTGAGGAAAATTTTTGAGTTGGCATTGCATTTTTGGTGATTAGTTGGTTTTTGCATTTTCTATTCTTTTCTCATAGATTTATCATTCAAGTATGAACTCTTTAGCCTTAATAAAAGGTTCCTGCTTTCTCAAATTGAATCAGATAGGCTCATAGCAAGGTAGGTTTTTAAATCTGAAGAAGTAAGGATGAATAGTTTAAAGACATGTGGCCTCATTTCTATATATCTTTATGATTTGATTCTTTAGCAAATGGGGACATCCCTGCATAAAACTTTTCTGTAGTTCAAAGAAACCTGTGCAAATCACTTTTCTAGTCTACCCTTTACACTAACTGTTCTAAATTAATGACTGAGCATGGGCATTTCCATATTTTTGTGCTATCTTTTTTTTTAAAACTACATTTTTTGGAAGTACCTTTTTTATTGTGCTTAACCTTCCCTCTGTAATTTGATTGTCTGTAGCACACTAACTGAAGGCAAAATTCTTTGAGGAGGTACTTGTAAACTTTGGAATTTTTACTTCTTAAAATTTTTTTTCAGTTTTAATTTTTGTTGAATGGATACATGTGTTTAGTTTCATTTTTATTTCAATGGAAGTTTTAAATTTTGAGAATCTGGAGCAAAGATAGAAATTCATTACAGATGTGTAGGTAAATTTATCCCATCTTGCAAATTTGAGTAAAACACACTATGGTAGGAGGGTTTTTATGTTTAAAAAAAAAAAAGCAACTAAAAACTGAAGTTAGATGAACTCTTCTGTTTGAGCTCTACAGAAAAGACAACTTTTATTGCATTACTCATCCACTTGATGTTGTTTCAGATGGGGAGTACTTAATAAAAAAGGGGATAAGTTACACTTACGCATTTTATCTAAATATAATTTTTGAAAATTACCTCATTTGGAATTCTTCAGACTATAAAACTGATCAAGCAAATATTGGGTTTTAATTTTCCTTTGCCTAAACTATGATAGGAATTTCCCAAAAGACCATTTCTTTCAGGAATGAAAGTTTATAAGCCATTAAAGAAAGTGGCATTGTCATGCAATAACAACGCCCTAGCTGACCTGCTTTTGTCATCTGTAGCATTCGTAAGAGATAACAATAACCTTCCAACCCTGGACACTACCTCGATAAAGCAAACCAGAGACCCTCTTTACACTTTCTATAGAAGCCATAAAAGTTGCCATCAAAATGTTCACTTTCACTCTTCTCCACTTTTGTACTCTCTAGACATTTTTATAGACTATATGATCAGATCTTTTTGTCTTAAAGGATAGGCTTTGCAAAAGATTGAATGAAAAATCAAACTCCTTAGTTCTCAGAACATTGAGGCTTTAGCTTCAGCAAATTCATTGAGAGAACCAGATAATGTACCATTATCAAATCCAGTACTTAAGTCAAAACTAATTTGCAGAATTGCATATCCAGAAAACAAACTTCTCTTTCTTATTTCCTAAGTAGAAGCTGTTTTGTTATAAGAAATGACTTACGAGGTGGGTTTCTTTCTACCTTGTTAATTCCATGGATAACTCCATGATACATGTGTTGTCACAATGTCTCAGCATTGTTTTTCTTCTTTTTCTGACAGATAAAGTGAGTATGTGCCTCTCTGTCTAATGCTGTGATCTCACTACAACTTCAGTCTCTCTCACTCTGTTCTTGAGTGCCTTCAAAAAGCCAGCATCCTGGAGCATTATTTCCCTGGTCTAGATCCTACCTCTGATTATTTCATTCTCCATGAGTATTAGAATCCATTTGCTCCAATGGGTTTAACTCTACAAACTAGCTGAAACCTGGGACAAGAATTTTGAACACATTTGTTTTCTTCCTCTATGTCATTTTCAGGTTACCTTTTAAACTTTTATTTATATTTATTCACCTATTATGTCTCTAGTGTTGAAAGATTTTATCCTTATCTTGCTGTTCACCTTCTTTTCTTTCACCAGAAACCAGATTTAAAATTAAAGGTCATTTAGTGTCTCTCTTGAACATCTTTTTGCATCTGAAGTCTTCCTAAATATCTGCCCTTTTTGATTAAGGGATCCTGAATGATGCAGTTGCTATGTGCCCTCACGCTTGCAAAGTTGTATCCACAATTTTATTTTAATCAAAATGAATTTTAAATTCTATGGGTTTAAAAAAAGACCTTTATTGATTTTTTTTCTTTTAATCTGCCTCTCTCATCTTCCCCCACCATCTCTCAAAAACCTGTATTTGCTTTCTTTTCTAGTTGTTCTCATCTAATTCATTTTAAAAGTCTGATTGATACATAATATATGAAGGATGTAATAAAAAGGAGGTTAAAGTGTGTTCTGCCTGTGATATGGGCACTTCATAGATAAAACTTATTTTAGCAATTGGTTAATCGTTCACAGCCAAAACTAAAAGTCTGTGCTGTGTACAGGTTGATTGCTCCTAAGTTCTCCTCCAAAAGTGAAAACAAATGAACTCTTTAAAAGGAGAAAACTGGTCAGGTGTGGTGGTGTGTGCCTTTGATCCCAGGACTCTGGAGGCTGTGAGGCAGGAGGATGGCAAGTTCAAGGTCAGCCTCAGCAACTTGGTGAGACCCTGTTTCAAAATAAAAGTTTAAAAAAAGGTTTAGGGATGTGGCATTAGTGGTAGAGTTCCCTGGGTTCAATCCCCAGTATGACCCACCAAAAAAAAAAAAAAAAAAGATTCCATTTTGTAGGCAAATGAAAGCTATTGAGTATTTTGGTCTTGGTCAAAATCTTGGCTTGCTGTCTTAAAATTCCATGCCTCCATGCCTCGTCCCTTAAAGTTATTAGTACTCAGGTTTTCAAGACTAATAACCACATAAGCTGTACGTCTAGAAAGGCAGCTGTTAATAGAGTCTTAGTCCCTGTTCTTTGGCGATAAACAGTTGTGTTATTGATAAAAATTGGTTTGTGAAAATTGGTTTTGTTTGATAACGAATAAATTCAAGATATCAAAGGTTTCACTGGATATTTGGAAAGAGAACGCATTTACAAAATACAAGAGGTAGCTTTCTGTGTTATAGAAACCAGTAACAAGAGTTCTTACTGTTGTTTTAAATTCTTTTCACTTCAGTTTGCCTCGTGGTTGCCCATCATTGATCTAGAAGTTTGCCTCTCGAGTACAACTGGCTGCCTAAAGTATCTGCTTTAAAACGTATTGCTTTTCTCTTCAGAGTCCCAGGCAATAAAACAGTGGAGAGCCATACTTGCCTGTCATTTGGAGGAGCCACGTCCATTGAGACAGACTGCTGGCTTGTTTTATGTCTTCAGTAGTAAATATTTGGTGCAAGTGTAGATGGCCTTGCCCTGAGAAGTGTCCCCACAGCTCCGACTGCAGGCTGCTTTCATACCATTTTAGCTTCTCTGGTAAGATTAGGGACATTACAAATTACTTGAAAATGATTTTTCATAGGACATGTAGGAAATGGAGATGGGGCAAAAAGGGACGGAGGCTGGATTTTGCTTAACTTCGGAAGGAAATCTGATACTTGCATTGGCTCGTTTTGCTCAACAGAGCCTGCCTCTGTACCGGACGTGCCAAAGCTTCGAGTTGTTTCTGAATGTCTGGCTCCTATGAATGAGCACAGCTTCCTCCCTGCCTTTTACAGGTGAAAGGGGCCATGTGATCGGAAGGACGCATCCTGCATAGGACTTGAGACTTTCCCTGCAGATGAAAGTTGGTGGGAAGTGTTTTATTCTCCTAGAACTCCTAACCCTCCTGGAAATATTTTTCATGCCTGATTATTTACCTCATTAGGTTGAAAAGAAAGAAACGATGTGGCATAATTTTGATGATTACTTCTCCAGTTGTATTTCCAAGAGTATACAAGTGGCCTCAGAAAATCAGATGACTTCTCAATCTTCCATAAGTTTGAATATGCATTTAATTCATTTCCAAACGTGGGTGGATTCTGTTCCCACTGCAGTACTGGCTTTGTCCACAAGAGGGCAATAACGTACTTTACGGTCTTAGTCTCAGCATGTAAAGAAAGATCGGCTTTTGGGTCTTTTTGGAGTACTATCTGTTGGCTAGGTGTTTGTTTATATATCTTGATTATTTAAGGCATTTCCCCTTCTCACTAAGTCCAGTAGTTTCTTGGCCTTCATGTTGCAAGCAAAGATTGACATGCTGCAGTCCTTGTGCGTCAGGCAGCTTAATTAACTGGGTTAGTAGCCGAGACCCAAGACTGCAAGCCTTGCCATGAGGGATCCACATGTGCTAATGCACAGCATGAAGGCAGCCCTCCTTATATCCTTCTTCCACATCCCACCTGCAGCACAGCACCTTCCCATTTCCGATGAAGTCCACAGCAGCCTAGGACTTTTTTGCCCTGGGGAGCAAGTCTGCCAGGTGGGTTGGCGGAGGTCTCCTGCAGCAGGCACTCCTCCAAGTTAGAATTCCAGCTCTGCTCTCTCCCAGGTTAATTGTGTTAGGGCTTCTCACCCTTACCAGCTCTCAGAAGCTGAGTTCTGTTTGTGCTCACTACACATCTCCTTCACAATGAGCATGTCAGTCATCGAGTAAAGGAAAACACCAGGCTGTGAATACTTACCCTGTAGAGCCAGGAGGCATTTACACCAGGAAGGACCTTCTTACCTGATCTCTGCCTGGCCTGCTTTTCCCTGCCAAGCCTGAACCTGAGCAATACCAGACACACAGAGTGGTGTCTACTTATAACTCCAACACTTGACAAAAAACAAAACTGAAGCTGTGACCTGTTTAGGTAGCAGGTGGCCACATGCAACTTGTTTGTTTTTCCCCAACAGTACTGAAATCACTTGCACTTTTCCTCATTTCTTAAAGAAAAGAAAATCCAGTTTGCTTGCCAGGAATTGTTTAGCGTTAGGTTTACAAAGCTTGTTGTTGAATGTTGAATATTGTCCAAAGGAGTTTGACAAAATAGAAGCTGCTTGGTCCCTGTTCTGCCTGCAAGGTCATAAGGATTAAGGCCGTGTGGCTGGGGTACTTATGTCAAGTCCAGAATGGGACAGTGTCCCTCTCCTACCTCTCTGCGGAGATGCAGTTGAAGATCAAGTTGGACTCAATGTAGGGAAAGTATCTTTCATGCTGCAAAGAAGTTTAGAGGAGTCTTTCAGTTGGGGAGGTGACAGGTAGGTAGGACAGGATCTCTTAAGATGGGAAAGACCAGGGAGAGGAGGGCTTCCTAGCCCTAGGGAACTGTAGTGAGGTGGAACTGAGCCCAGGTGGGTTCCTGAACTGGCTCACACTGCCTGGCTTCCCTGAGTCATCTATTTTCCGGCATCCTGTCAGATCCCTCAATGTACTGATTTCCCCATGTGTTAACTTTTACCAATATTATTTTTTTAGCAATTGAAATGCACTTTTTTATTTCAACTCAATCATGATTTTAAGTATAAAAAATTTATAGATTGTTAAAACTACTTTTTGTGTATTTTTAACCACTCAATGTAGCATTGTATATTTTATTCTTGTGAGACTCTGGTACAAGGTGTGCCATGTAATGATTTTTCTGAGATGCTGGGCCTTTGGATGTGTACGGTAACCAACTTAATGCTAATGTTCAAAGTAAAAAAAAAAAAAAAGTAGCCATATCCTTGTGTGTCTTTCTTCCCTTCATTTCTTATCTTCAGAGAACATTTTTTTAGGTCCCTTGCTTAATGAATTTCCCTTTTAATATAAAATGAACAGTACAAGCCTCAGTGCAGTAAGTGACTGTTTTCTCTAGCGATGGCTGTGGACTGCCCCAGCCTTCAGCCTTGCCCTGTCCTCTATGAATAACTTGTCTTCGAGGCTGTTGACCGAAGTTAGACTGATGCTGTGCTACCTGACTCAGAGCCGACTGGTCTCATTCGCGCTACTCTGTCCAGTTGAGCAATAATCGGAAAACATCCTTAAGAAGAGTATTTGGGGAAAGGATCAGGATTTGGATTTCTGAACCAGTCTGAAGAAAAATTAACACAGATGCAAACAGCTTACATTTTAGCAAATAGTTTAGTCACTGAGAAGCAATGATTGTAAAGTAAGACAGAATGAGGCTTCTGTCCCTTCCACTACCCCATTCATTCACTCACTTATCCTACACGTTTACTGACTAGCAACTGGGGATTCGGCAGCGAACAAGATGGAGTTCCTACGCTCTGACGCATGCTTTCCAGTGGAGGAAACTCCACGATAAACAAGTAATTATCACATACATTGTCAGGTGATGTGGTCCCTTGTTCTGTGAGGGTCGGCCTCAGAGCTATGAAAGTACCAAATGAAAGATAAAATAGTTTGTGTCCCAAGCCCTTCCAGCTCATGACCCACCCTGCTTTGTTCTTTCTAAGGATCTCAATGAGGCAGTTAGGCATTTAGGAAGGAAATCTTATTGTTTCAGTTTCCCTTTGTTTGAAACCTTTCAGAATGGAACAAAACCGGCCAAATCGTAGAATTACCATTTCATCTCTGACTAGAGACATTAGCACATTGTTTCTTCATCTGTACAGAGGAGAGTCTCTAGTGTACATTAAATCAATGCTTTCAAATCCTGGCCTTGACTTTAGTTAAGAAATATATTTTAGGGCCTGGAGCAGGGGCTCAGTGGTTGGATCGCTTGTCTGGCATGTACAAGGACCCAGGTTCCAACCCCAGCGCCACATGCACTACTAAGTCTCAGAGAAATGTAAAAAAGCATGAATAAACAAAACTGATTCTCTTTCTCTCTCTCTCTCCCTCTCTTTAAAAATAAAATAGTAACATGCTGATCATGAACCACTAATTAAGATTCACTAGTGAGTCCTACTTGGGTCTGAAAAAATCCTGCCCTATGACAATGTTTGTGTGCATTATTTTAATTCACTCTCTTGCCAACAGCAGCCTGAATTCAATTTCATGTAGAGTAAGGTGGCTTTAACTGTTATTCTCCAATATCTTAAGGCCTACTGGTTTCTGTTGCTAACTGCATGCAGACTGAGTCTCGCTGCACAGATCAGCTTTTTACCCCACTGCCTGCCGTGGGGCATTCAACCGCAGGGGCAGTAAGTAAAGCCCTTTGTCCCAGGGCTTACAGCCACTGCTGCTTTCATGATAGGTAGCTATGACTACTTCTTTGAAATTTATACATACCCTGTCTTTTCAAGGCCTGATCTGAACCTCTTTGTCTCCACACCCTGTTGTAATGTGTCCTTGCCCCTCCCATCAAGTTCCTGGTAAGAGGAGTGACCATTCTCCATGTCCTTAACCTAGTCTGGTGATACTTCTTTGTTGTTGTTTGTACCAGGAATTGAACCCAGGGGTGCTTAACCATTGAACCACATCCCCAGCCTTTTTTATGTTTTAATTTGAGACAGGTTCTCCTAAGTGGCCGAGGCTGACTTTTTTTTTTTTTTTAAGAAAGAGGGACAGAGAGAGAGAAAGAGAGAAACAACTTTATTGAGTTTTTCACATGGCCTTAGTTGCTCCAACACTCAGTTGTGTACGTGGTGCTGGGGTTTGAACCCGGGTCCTCATGCTTGTAAGGCAAGCGCCGAAACCGCTGAGCCACCGCTCCAGCCCCGAGGCTGACTTTGAACTGGGAAATTCCTGCCTTAGCCTCCCAAACTGCCAGGGTTACAGGTGTACACCACACAAGCCCATCTGATTAATTCTTTACCAATGGGATATTGCACAAATGATGTGCAAGTTTTGGAGCTTGTGGGTCAAGATACCTTGCAGCTTCTAAATTTATTCCCCTGGAACATGACAGCCAACTCATGAGAGTTCTCAGTGTCCCTGCCAAGTCCCAGATATTAGCAGGGGTATCCCAGACCCTACGGCTCAGCATATCTGACAACTAATTGAATGCTTAGGAGCCCAGATGAGATCAATAGCTTCCCAGCCAACCCACAGAATCATGAAAAATCAGTTGCTGTTATAAAGCCTCTAAAATTTGGGATAGTTGGTTACACAGTAACAGATAATTTGGCCAGATGAGGTGGTGCACACCTCTTATTCCAGAGACTTGAGAGCCCAGGGAAGGAGAATTGCAAGTTTGAGGCCAGCCTGTGAGACCCTGTCTCAAAAAATGAGCTAAGCATGGTGGTGCACGCCAGTAATTCCACCAACTCAGGAGGCTGAGGCAGGAGGATCGCAAGTTCAACACCAACCTCAGCAACTCAGTGAGACCCTGTCTCAAAATAAAAATGGATTCAGGAATTAGCTCAGTGGTTAAATGCCTCAGAGTTCAATCTCTGGCACACACCCCCCCAAAAAAAAATAATGAAAAAGGGCTGGGGATGTAGCTCAGTGGTAAAGTGCCTGTAGGTTTAATCCCAACTACAAAAAAAAAAAAATTGAAATAGCCCACAGATTTAGTTATCCAGGTATGGAGATTTTTGCACAGTCCCTGTGTTCCTGGAGGCTTAGGTCAGAGGCCTGATTCTGAGGATCCAACAAATCAAGTCTGACCACTCACCCCACAAAAACCAAATGGAAAAATAATGGTGACAAACAGTTTTAATCAGTGCAGCTACACCAGGAGGACAAGGGTTATCCTGTCTTTGAGGAGTTGACAATGCCTTTGAGGTTTTCTAGGAAGGGGAATGAGGGCAAGGTTTGGGGGTTTGCATAGCCAGAGGGATTGCAGTTGCCGAAATAGGTGATCTTGGTCAGGAGTTGTCTAGCCATCCTTATCTCAGGCTTTGTCAGGTCTTGTCAGGATAAGCAAGGTGCTCTTGCCTGGGGCATAGTTTTGATGCTTGTCACGAGATATTTAATCCATCAGTCCTCTTATTTGTGGAATCCAAGGTGACTGCAGGAGAGAATGGTTCAGGAGAACTCAGAAGGAAAAAAGATAAATCAGAAAGGCAAGATGGAATCAAACTGGAGTTCGGTTAGTGAGGAGATCTTCCTTCACTTTGTGCAAGAAACTTAACATATTTGACCTCAACTATTAGTGGTTTCTTTTTTTTTTTTAAGAGGGAGAAAGTCAGAGAAAGAGAGAATCAACTTTATTTTTAGTTTTTCCTCTGGCCTTTGTTTCTCCAACACTTAGTTGTGTATGTGGTGCTGGGGTTTGAACCCAGGTCCTGGCACATGCTAGGCAAGTGCTCCAACCTCTGAGCCACTGCTCCAGCCTCCTCAACCATTAGTTTTAACTCATTTATTTCTAGGTCCCTGCCACCTCAATTTCAATCCATAATTGCTAGCTATGAACTGGAAAGGAAGGAGGGTGGGTTTCCATGTGTCCTCAGCAGCCCTCATTAATGGTACATTTCAGGATTCCTCTCACTTTTTTTTTTGGTACCAAGGATGATTGAACCCAGGCATTTAACCATTGAGCCACATCCCCTGCCCTTTTTTTTTTTTTTTTTCTAATTTTGAGACAGGATCTTGCTAAGTTGCTTAGGGCTTCACTAAATTGCTATCTTTGAACTTGTGATCCTCCTGCCTCAGCCTCCAGGGTTGCTGGCATTACTGGCATGTGCCACTGTGCTGGCTCCTCCATGTTTTCAGCCTGCTCTGTTCCCAACCATGTTCTTGAACTTTTGGATTATGAAATGCCTAGTTTAGAGCTCACTGTCTGGTACATCTCACCCTGAATCCCTGCACCTGACATGTAGCGACCTGGATTTAACTGCAGCAACTTTTATCCCCTCAGGATGCTATTGAAGGAGATACTATAGCAAAAGATTTAGGAACACAGATTTGTTCACAGATAAACCTGGGCTACAGCTCCTTTCTCCTAGATAATAATTTGTGGGCTGAGGATGTGGCTCAGTGGTAGAGTGCTTGCCTCTTACGTATGAAGCTCTGGGTTCAATCCTCAGCACCACCAAAATAAAACAAAAACAAAAACCAAGAGATAATAATTTGTGTGGCTATGAGCAAGGAATTTAACCACTTTGAGCCTGTTTTACATCTGCCAAAAGGGCTGTTAATAACTACCTTAAGGTCACTGTGAGAATTAAATAAAACAATGCAGGTAAGAGGCTCAGCTCAGTGTTTGGCAGGTAATGTCTGGGATATTCCCAGTGATGTCCCACCTCCTGGTATTCACACCCTTGTATAATCCCCTCACCCCACCCCCTTTCCTGTCTTGGGCTAGACTCAGTGACTTGCTTCTGACAAACACAGTATGGCAGAGGTGAGATGTGGTCCTACAGTGGGTACACACACCTGTAACCCCAGTGACTCTGGAGACTGAGGCAGGAGGATCACAAGTTTGAGGTCAACCTGAGCAATTTAGGCAAGACTCTGCCTCAAAATATTTTTTTAAAGGACTGGGGATATAGCTCATGGGTAAAGTACCCTAGGTTCAATCCCTGATATCGCACACGTGCACACAAAATGATGAGATGTCAATTGTATCATTCAGAAAGAAACTCTTGGATGTGATCTCTCACTCTCCGATCCCCAGCTGCCATGTCCTAGGACATGCCATGGAACTGAAGCCTGCCAGCAACCATGTGGGTGAACTTGGACGTGGATCTTCCGAAGCCTGCCAATAGTCACGTGATAGAAGAACTTGAAATGGGCTGTGCAGCCACAATAGAGCCTTGAAGTAATTCTGGGGCAGGAGCTTCATGGCATCTCATCAGAGCCAGACACCCAGCTAAGCCAAGTTCAAATTCAGAACCGATAGAAACTATGAGATATTAAGTGTAGGTTGCTTTAAGCTACTCAGTTTTGGGGGGTAATTTTTTATGTAGCAATAGTCAACTAATAAAAAGTAAAAACAGTGACTATCAGAAGATGCAAAAAATAACCATGGTAGTAGATGTGGTGTGTTGCCCGGATTCTCCTCTTCCTGGTGGAAGCACTCATCTTCCCAGCCACTGCAGAGCTCTCACCTTGTGCCCCCCGGAATTACTCTCGGTGGAAGAGAGTCTCCTCCCCTCCCCAGGGGCAGCCCACATCCTTGACTGGTTGATGAAGAGGTATAAAGACCAGAAGCAGTGCCTTGAACAAGAAGAGCAGCCCTTTCCTAAACTCCTGTGAGATCACCCACGGTGATCTCTACATCCACAGCTCAACTCTACATCCAACATGACCTTCCCCAGTCCTACTTCCCTCAGGCAAGGAAAGAGGCGAGTGGAGGAAAAAGAGAGGAGAGTGGAGGTGGCTCAAGGGTTACACGGATTTATTGGGAGAAACCTGTGGAGGGAGCCCCAGTAGAGTCTGGGACCCATCTTCCAGTTAGAGACTGGGGTAGATAAGGAGGACTAAGGGAAAAGAAGACTAAGGTGTTGCTAGGGAGTTGTCAGAAGGGTCCTTTCTTAGGATGGAGTACTTAGGGTTTCTTTGCATGCTGGTGGAGTGTTAGGTGGGTCTGGAGTTAAGGACTAGGTGGGTCTTGTTCTACAATGGAGGATAAGTTTCAAAATGGTATTGTCTAGGGTCAAGTTCTACCTAAGCCCTCACTCATTCTCAGTGATGAGTTAGTGCCTTGGGAATCTGCTGCCACCAGGACACCATGGTGCCAGCCAGGGGTGGTTCATGGAATCAGATTCCAAAGTGGGATTTTAGACCCAATTACTTGCTGGCCACCTGGTGATGAGGACCCTTCACCCTGGTGGGTGGAGGAATTGGTGGCCCTACTGTGCTAGAGGACAGTCACTCAGACGGTCTCTGTGGTGGACCTGTGGGGGATGCACTGAAGGTACCATATCACAAGCTCTTTTGATGAGGGAAATAACTAATTCTAATTGAATCTGGGGCTTTAAAGAAGGAGGGAGAGGGGCTGGAGCAGTGGCTCAGCGGTTTTGGCGCTTGCCTGGCAAGCATGAGGACCCGGGTTCAAACCCCAGCACCACATACACAACTAAGTGTTAGAGCAACTAAGGCCATGTGAAAAACTAAATAAAGTTGTTTTTCTACCTTTCTCTGTCTCTCTCACTGTCCCTCTCTCTTTAAAAAAAAAAAAAAGGGGGAGAGAGTGAGATAGAGCGAAAGAGAGAATTCAGTTTTATTTAGTTTTTCATGTGAATTTCATTGCTCTCACACTTCATTGTGTATGTGGTGCTAGGGTTCGAACCCATGTCTTCAGGCGTGCCAGGCAAGTACCTAACCGCCAAGCCACCACTCCAGCCCCAATCGGGCTCTTTTTGAGGCCACTGATGCTTTAGAGGAAGATACTGAAGGTTTGAGACAGTTTAGTCTCCAATTGAAGGCAACCGCCTCAGGTTGTATAAAGCTGCAGCAATAAAAATCTAAAATAGATGTGGGCTCCTGGATGGAGCTGACATCACACACATCCAACAATGTGGGAATGGCTGGCGCGGTGGTGCACACCTATAATCCCAGTGATTTGGGAGTCTAAGGCAGTAGATTTGCAGGTTCAAGGCCAAGTTCCTCAATATCTTAGGCCCTAAGCAATTTAGTGAGACCCTCAGCAACTTAGCAAGACCCTCTCCTAAAACTGAAAAATAAAAAAGGACTAGGGATGTTGCTCAGTGGTAAAGCACCCTTAGGTTCAATTCCCAATACCAAAAAACAAACAAATGAAAAACGGGAATGGCTTTGGAACTGGGCAGGAGGATGGAGCCTGGGAAATTTTTGTAAAGTTTGATAGAAAACACTTAGATACTTTGAACAGAACTTTAGTAAAAGTTGCTGACCAGAAGACATGAGAATTATAAACTATAGAATTTGTAGACATCCTAAGTTGGCTTAGGGAAAGTCTAAATCTCCAATGAACAGGCGGTCAGTAGAACCTGACCTTGACATCCAGTGAGAACCCGGGAGAGGTGAGGAACATGCTGTTGGAAGCCCTTCTGTGGAAAATGGGATTTATTGTAGGTGTGCACACCCCTGTAACACTAGCCACTCCAGATGCTAAGGCAGGAGGAGGATGGCAAGGTGGCAGCCAGGCTGGGCAATTTAATAAGATCCTGTGTCAAAATAAAAATAAAAATGGCTGAGGATGCAGCTCAGCGGTAGAGCACCACTGGATTCAATCCCCAGTATTGCAAAATAGAAAATAAAAAAATTAGAATGGAATTTATATGCAATGAACTTGGATATTTAACCTAGGAGATTTCCTAGGCAAAGTCTGGTTTCTTTTTGCTGCTTGTAGTAAAGCATGAGGAAAGATATAAATTGAGGAAAAATCTAGACAAAGAGCAGTCAGGACTTGATCTGGGAAATTCTCAGCCAGATTGCAAAAGATACTAAAATTCAGAAAGAGCTGTCCCAAACTGGCCTAGAGATAAGTATGGGGCTGTACAAAATTTTTCTGAAATCTCAGATCAAAATGTCAGTCATAGCTGGGTGTAGTGGCTCATGCCTGTAATTCCAGCCCCTCAGGAAGTTGAGATAGGAAGATTTCAAGTTCAAAACCAGCCTCAGCAATTTAGAAGGCCCTAAGCAACTTAGACTCTGTCTCAAAGTAAAAACTAAAAAGGGGTGGGGATGTGGCTCAGTGGTTAAGCACCACTGGGTTCAATTCTCAGTGCCAGAAAAAAACCCAAAAAACAAAACAAACAGAATGTTGGGCTAGAGCAGTGGCTTAGTGGTTGAAGCACTTGCCTGGCATGCAGAAGGGCCTAGGTTCAAACCCCAGCACCACATACACAAGTAAGTGTTGGAAAAAAAAAAGATGAAAAAAATAAAATTGATTGTCTTTTTCTCTTAAAAAAATCAGTCATAAGAGATTTCAAGTTGGGCTGGAGCAGTGGCTTGCTTGGCATGCACAAGAATGTGGGTTTGGACCCCAACACCACGTACAAAACGAAGTGTCAGAACAATGAAAGCCACAAGAAAAACTAGATAAAATTGATTCTCTCTCTCAGAGAGAGAGATTTCAAGTTGTTATTAGTTTCCTAAGGTTGCCTGCCATCATGAAGTACCAAAATGAACTGGGTGGCTTAGAGAACAAATATGGATCATCTCACAAATTCTGGAGAGGACAAGTAGGAGATCAAGATGGCAGCAGGGTTGGTCCTTTTTGAAGTCCATGACAGCCTGCTCCTATGCTTCTGGTGGCTCAGGAGAGGTGGTAAACCAGAGCGGCTTTACCACTGGGGGACTGGGGGTTGGGACTTCAACATTTGAATTTAGGGGGACATGATTCAACCTCTACTAAGGGTCTTCTGCCCGGATCTTCTCTATTAAACCCAGGGGTTCTAGGAAGCTTACAAGATGTTGTTCTTGGGGATAGGGATGTGGCTCAGTGGTAGAGTGCTTAGTTGGCATGTGAGAGGCCTGGGTTTGATGTCCTTAGTGTTCTTGGCAGAAGCCTAATATAAAGAAGGGATCATTCTAGAATGATGTGGGGAAGAACCTTTCTGTCTAATGGAGTGAATCCCTTCAAAATCTATACAAAGTCCACAAGGTTCTTGAAAAATTTATATCAGCAGGAACACTGTGAACTTGAACTGAGATGGATGGACTACAAAATGAAAGAGTTTTGGGTTCCCGAAATTTTACTGGCAAAAAGCAGGTTGATAAAATTCAGTTACAAACAAATGGTACCTTTCATGAAAAGGAAAGATGACTCAGGGTGGCCCCAAGGGCCCGGAGGGCAAAGACAAGAGCCATAAAAGATTATTCCCAGGTCTTGAAGCCTAATGGAGTTGATTTTTTTTCCCCTCCAAGCCTAATGGTGTTTGTTTCAACTACATTTAAAAACTGTTTTGGATGGGTGACATTTCCACCTTGTTGAACTGAGCATAATTGTCCTTGTATGCCTGTTCCACTTTATTTTTTTTGGTACTGGGGTTGAATTCAGGAGTACTTTGCCACTGAGCCACTGAGCCACTGAGCCACATCCCCCGCTTTTTGTGTTTTTGAGACAGGGTCTCCCTAAGTTGCTGAAAGTGGTGTCCATGTTGAGATCTTCCTGCCTCAGCCTCCCTACTCGCTGGGATCGCAGGCGTGTGTCACTGTTCCCTGCATTGTCCCACCGTAGTCTATTGGAAATTTCGGGAGGCATGTGACTTTTTTCTTTAACAGCATGGGTTCATAAGTGGAGAAGAAATGTGCTTGGGAGCTGCACTTAATGGGTCATACTCAGAAGATTCATCTGAGCCTGATTTAGATGACAAAATTTCAGACTTTTGAGCTAATGATATATAGATGGGATTTGGGGCTTTTCAGATAGAAAAAGTTAGGCAGTCAGAGTAGATAGAATGTTTGAGTCGGTCTGGAGGAGACTGGTTTCTCTTTTGACATTCCCTTTGATATGTCAATGAGGCCCAAAGGGAAACACTCCCTGCCACTAGAGGAGGAACCACTTTCCTTCCCTTGGCCCCTAGGTGCAGGGGCAAGGACATAACATCTAAGTGCAAGGGCAGGGAGATAAGGACCAAATGGAGAAAGATAGCACATATAAGAGATGAACTCGACCCCACCATGAGCTCTTGGCTCCCTTCCCCACCTGAGGGAAGTCTGCCCTGTTCTCTCTCTTCTTAAATAAACTCTGTTTACTCTGCTTTCCTCGGTGTCCCTCGGTTTCATTCTTCGACTCCGAGAGGACACGAACCCGACATCCACATCACCGGCATCACTTTGAACTGATGTTGTAATTGGATGAGGTCCTTGAGAGGAGGAGAATGTATTTTGCATTTGATGGGGAGGAGATGTGAATCTTTGTTGGCCAGAGAGTAGGCAAAACCCTAAAAATGGTTCCCAAGATTCCATGCCCTGACCTACATCTTGTTACCATGATGATTATGCTGTATTAAATGGCATATTAACCAGATACCCTAAGCAGAACCCAGTCAAGCCCCCAGGCTCTGGGCTTACAGAGCTATGTAATAATGCTAATAAACAGGTGTTTAAGCTGCTGTCTGGGTAATCTGTGTACATTGAGACTAACCCCGGTACTTTGCAGTGTACAAGGAGAAACTCATCTCCTGCTGCCAGAAGGCAGAGTTGAGGACCAGGACATAATTAGGAGCAGCAAGGCTCCAGACAGAGTTGAATGTTCATCCACTGCAAGCCTGCTATGGCCCTGGCTGGGAGGGATGGGACCCTGAGATTTGGGATGGGAACGTCTGAGTCCATGAAATCCCAGCTCTCCCTCAGCCCTCTGGGATTCCACATGGTCCACTCCTCCCGGTAAGAGGCTAATGTTCCTTGCCATCAGATCAATAACTAGGGTCAAGTTACAATATAAGCTAGTCAGCGAAGTGCTGGCCTTGCTAAAAAATACAAAGGACTATGCCAGGGGTTTTTGTTTGTTTTCTTTTTCTTTCTTTCTTTTTTTTTTTGCCTCTTAGCTTCAAATATGCCCTTTATTGCCTGCTCTGTGAAAATGAATCTGAGCCCTCTGAATCTTTCTCCTCCACCATTGGCAGTGTTAAGCATTGTCATCAGAGGCAGCTGGAGAAACTTGGCGGAAGGCAAGTGTTTCCTTCCCAGCTGTGCTGTGCTGCTCGTGGCAGGCTCCTGTGGCTTCCCTACCCCCAACTCCTGCAGCGTGGACAGCTTCTCCAGGGTCCAGATCCAGTGCCTGTCACACAACAACCCCAGTGGCCAGCAGCCTTGTAGATACAGGGCTTTCCCAGGCACCTTAGAGGGCAGATTTCTGGTGAGCTCTACAGGGCGGATTGTCTCAGCACCACAGTGACCCTCAGCCATCCATGGAGCCATGACCATGTCCTGACAAGATCTGCTCTCATCCCTGGGATGGGTTCTACCTTGAATACTCTAATCTCAGCTTTATGGGTAGCAGCTGTTCCTAGATTGTGCTATTCCTAAATTCCTTAGAGTTCCCTTTATTTTTTACTAACCATCCCTTCATTGCTGTCATTCCTTGTCATACTTAGTTTATGTATTAAACTTTCCCTTTAGTGTTTTTTTGTTGTTATTGTTTGTGTTTATCTCCTGGTTGGACTCTGCCTGATTCAGGGTCTATACCCAGAAGAAGTTACAGGAACTAGTCAACATATACTGGCAGAAGCCAGGACACTATTGTAATGGGATTGTGTGGGGAAGGGGGCAGGAAGGAGGAAAGTATTGTATGAGTCTGGATAAGGGAAAGTGTATTGCTAGGAGATTGTTTTGAAAATGGATCTTAGCAAAGATCCCAGAAGATGGTACTAACATACTCTTGGGCTGATTCTTTCGCTGGGAGAAAGCAGCGGCCTGCACTTAGTAGAGAAGCTGAAGGGGCTGTGAAAGACAATAAAGACTCGAGAGGCGCGAGCATGCTAGAGTGAACCTACTATGTGCTACGGTCTGGATGTGGTTTATCTGCTCCAAAACTCATGTTGAAATGTGGTTCCCAGTGTAATAGTGTTGAGAGGGGGGTGGGGCTTTAGGAGGTGGTTAGGTCATTAAAATAGATGAATGCCTTTCTCACAGGCCTGAGTTCTGGCTCTTCCCGGACTGGATTAGCAACTGCTAGATGCTGGTGCTTTGTCCTCCTCAGGCACCTGCCTGCTTCTCCACTTTTTGCCATGAGTAGAAGAGCAAGAAGCCCTTCCCATGCCATGCTCGTGAACCTCCCAACCTCTAGAACCATGACCCAGTAAATCTCTGTTCTTTAAAAATTACCCAGTCTCAGGTATTCCCTTATAGCAACAGAAAACAGTCTAAGATGCAATGCAAAACAGAGAAATCGACTATATACTATGCTTCCTAAGAGGGCCTGGAAGCCATCTCTTTTATCAAGGGATAAGAAATCTCTGGTGAAAGATGATGTTGAATGAATAAAAAAAAAAATCTCTGGTGAGAGAGACACCATCATCATTGAGAAGCTCAGTGTGGCTGTGTTGCAGAAATAGTCTCCCTAAAAGTAAAGAGGGTGCCAGGATTCTTATATAATAGAGACCAGATGGTAGCCCTTAAACATCAGAAGCAAGATGGGTTCGATTATCACAATGGATAGCCATTCAGGGGGGTTGTGGAGCAGGGTGACTGATTCTCACTATTCTCACTGCTAATCACTATGAAGGTGATTGATGAAATTGCAGGGGTGGTGGTCTTCGTCTTTTTTATTTATTATTTTGGTACAGGGGATGGAACCCAAGGGTGCTGTTTCACTGCCTTTTTTGTTGCTGTGACTAAAGGATCTGACAAGAGCAATTTAAGGGAGGAAAAGTTAATTGGAGGGCTCACTGTTTCAGAGGTCTTGGTCCATGAAAGGCCAGCTCCCTTCCTTGGGGCTCAAGGCGAGGCAAACCATCATGGCAGAAGCCATGGCTCCAGGGAGCAGAGACCCTACCTCAAAGGCACGCCTGCAGGGATCCACCTTTTCTAGCCACACCCTAACTCCCTTCAGCCGCCAGTTAATAATCTCTATCAGAGGATTAACTCACGGATTAGGTTAAGATGCTCATAACCCAAACATTTTACGTCTGAGCCTTCCTGCCTCGTCTCACACGAGCTTTTGGGGGACTCCTTTCTTCTAAACTGTAACAGGTACTCAACAACTGAGCCATATCCCCAGCCTGTTTTTATTTATTTTGAGACAGTGTCTCATTAAGTTGCTGAGACTGGCTTTGAACTTGCAATCCTCCTGTCTCAGCCTCTTGAGCTGCTGGGATTACAGGTGTACACCACCATACCCAGCCTCCATTATATCTTTATTAAATTTACCAATCTGAAGATGCCAGTCAGATCCTAAAGGATTAAAATGAACTACTGCAAACTTACTATGTAGTAGTCTTTGCTTGAAACTGCTGCACGAGTGGTATCTTTTTATTTTTAAATAATTTTTTAAAGATAGAATCAATTTTTATTTATTTTTTCATCTGGCTTTTGTTTCTCCAATAGTCAGTTGTGTATGTGGTGCTGAGGTTTGAACCCAGGTCCTTGCACATGCCAGGCAAGCGCACCAACCACTGAGCCACTGCTCCAGCCCCAGATGTGGTATTTTTACTAAAGTTGATTAGCACAGACTGAGGTCCATGGGTTTTCATCATTGATCTAGTGAATGCTTTCTTTTCCATCTCTATCAAGGAGAAAAAAATGCATTCACTTTATATGGGAAAAAAGTATACATTTATGAGCATATTCTGTGACTGCCAAACACACCCCTGCCTGTGTTATCTCTCCTGTCTTTTGATATAGTGTAGTCCAAAGGAACCTGTTTGAATATGTCTGAAGAACACTGTAGGCCTAGAGGGGTGGCCCACACCTGTAATCCCAGCAACCTGGGAGACTGAGGTAGGAGAATCATAAGTTTTAGACCAGCTTCATCAATATAGAAAGACCCTATATCAAAATTAAAAAATAAAAAAGGATATGGAGAGAAGGGCTGGAGCAGTTGCTTGAGGGTTACAGCGCTTGCACGAGGACCCGGGTTCAAACCCCAGCACCATGTACACAACCAAGTGTCCGAGCAATAAAAACCAGATGAAAAGCTAAATAAAATTGATTCTCTCTCTCACTGTTCCTGTCTCTTAAAAAAAAAAGGATAGGGGGTGTTGCTCAGTGGTAAAATCCCCCAGGGTTTAATCCCCAGTCAACAAACAAACAAAACTGCAAAAAAGCTGCTCTAGAATAAGACAGCAGGTTCACCATGTGCAAACACTACCCTTTGGCAGAGATGGGCATACAACTATGGTGTTAAAGATGTCCTTGAAGAAATTCAGCAGTTTGTGGAAAGCCCAAGCAGGACTATGTAGATAAATGGTCCTGGAGCGGTTCCATGTCACCCACATAAGAACATTATAAACCTTTTGCAAAACAGCTTCTGAAATGCCATGGTCTCTGGGAGAAACGCAACTGGTCATGGTTATCAGTGTTCATGTAGCCAGAACTGCCCATCATGAGCTCAATGCTGCCAGAACCTTTAACTCACAAAGTCAGGGGAGCCCAGCAGCACTCTAAGAGGCAAGGAGCACACCCAGGATTGAACCTGAGCGAGAACAGAGGACATCAGTGTAAGTAAACCACACAAGCACACAGCCCAGACCCCATGCCACCCACCACTGTGGCTCTGGCCCTTCTCCTGTAGCTTGCACGTAGAGTACCCACATCGGGGGAGGGGGTGACAATCCTTTACGACCATCCAAAGGAAGGAAAAAGCACAGCAGCGTTCACAGGTGGGCTGGCTCAGTGGCTGCAAGCTGAGGCTGGACCCTGCTGTAGAACACTCCGACTCTGAGTTGTCCTGAAAAACAGCATGAGCCAAATCCTCGCGGGGATGGGGCCTTGGCAATGCTCCTGGCTATTGACCACCAGAGGGAGGGTCCAGAGTCATGCCCAGTGGCATGTGGCTTGCATGGCCATAGGCTTGAGAAAAAAGGATGGTAATATAAGGGATGGTGGAGAGGTAGATGTGGATGACCTATGGAAAAGGGGTGGCATGTGAAGATCTTCGTTTACACATGAATGCCCATCAGAGGGCATCCACCGGGGAAGACGCACTACCAATGCAGACACAATAGCTGGGACACGAGCCAGCCTCTGGTCTCTCTTCCTTCTTAAATCACCTCCAGTATTCAATCGTGGGCTCCACGCTGATGAGCATCCTTCCTCATCAACTAGCACTTAATGACAAGGTGACCACGTTGCTCAATCTAGCGCTCACAGTGGGTGCCGGCTGCGGTTGAATAAGGCTTGCACCGCTGAAACTCCCCAGTTTAACGCCCGTTGTGCCATATTAAGAAGGTGGAAACAGGCCTGGAGCGGTGGCTGGGCGGTTACAGCACTTGCCTGGCATGTGCAAGGACGTGGGTTCGAACCCCAGCACCACGTACGCAACCAGGTGTCAGAGCAACGAAAGCCACGTGAAAAATTAAATTGATTCTCTCTTTCTCTCTCTCACTGTCCCTCCCTTTCTCTCAGAAAAAAAAAAAGTGGAAACAGTAGTATTTAGAGGTGGAGCCTTTGGGAGGAAATGAGATAAGGTCATCGGAGTGAATACTGTGGTTGAATACTGGTGGCTTTAGAAGAGAGAAGAGGATATGAACACTGTTATGGTTGTGATACGAGGCGGGCTCCAAAATCTCCTGTGTTTCTGCAGGAATATTCAGAGGTGAAATGATTAGATTATGAGAGCTGAGACCTAATCAGTCCCTCCTGGTTCGAATGGACTGACTAGGTGGTAACGGTCCGCAGGTAGGGCATGGCTGGAGGAGGTGGGCCACTGGGGACCTGCCCTGGAAGAGTGCACCTTCTCTGTGGCCCCTTCTACCCCTCTCTACTTCTGGCCTGTGCAGAGCTGAGCAGCTGCCATCTGCCAGGCCCTTCCCTGATGGTGTGCTGCCTCCTCTCGCCCAGAGCAATGGGGTTGGCCATCTACTGAGACCTCTAAAATCATGAACCCAAATCAACTTTCCCTCCTCTAGTTGCTCTTTTTTTTAATTTTTTTTATTAGAAGTATGTAGAGATACAATTGAGGGGGAAACATTATCAAACCAACAGTGATAAATGTATATGTACTTTGTTATCGGGGGAAAAGCCAAAACATGGATGACCACCTTGGGTTTCACCTGTTGCAGTTTCCCCCAGAAGAACTCATGCGTTAAATGGGTAGTTCGTGGAGGAATGACATCGGCTTCTGGGATGGTTTCCCCATATTCCCACTCTCCAGTCTCCTATGAGTTCTTCATACACCCTCCCCCTCCCCATCCCCCTCCCTACGCCTCCAAGTATCCTAGGAAGCCATCCCCCTTATTTCGCTGAGAGTCATACAATTTGAAGTATTGTTAGCTTAGCCGTCTACCCTATTGCTTCCCCATATATTCTAGCATCCACAGATGAGAGAAACCATTCGGCCCTTGAGTCTCTGAGCTTGGGAGACTTCACTAAGCATAATTCTTTCCATCTCCATCCATTTGATATCAAAAGCTATAATATCGTTTTCTCTAATGGCCGGGTAGTATTCCATTGTATATATGTACCAAAGTTTTTGTATCCACTCGTTGAGTGAGGGGCATCTGGGTTGGTTCCATAGTCTAGCTATAGTAAATTGAGCTGCTATAAACATTGAGGAAGCCACATCACTATAATACGCTGATTCTAACTCTTTTGGGAAAATACCCAGGAGTGGGATAACTGGGTCGTAAGGTGGTTCCATCCTTAAGTTTTTGAGGAGTCTCCACACTGCTTTCCATAGTGGCTGAAAAATATGGAATGCTTCACGAATTTGCGTGTCATCCTTGCGCAGGGGCCATGCTAATGTTCTCTGTATCGTTCCAATTTTAGTATATGTGCTGCCGAAGTGAGCACCTCTAGTTGCTCTTGTCAGGTACTTCGGTCACAGTGACGCAAAAGCTGACTAAAACGTACACACACCTGTTCCTGTGTCTTCCCATGTGATATTCGACACCACCTTGGAACTCTGCCAGCAAGGGCCACCACCAGGTGGTGCACGTAGATTCTTCAAACCAGTAGAAAGCTGTAACTGAGCCCAACAGTGTGGGTTCCCATGTGCCTAGATTCACCTTGCTCCTGCCAACCAACCAGCCAACAAGAGACCAATGCCACGCTCCTGATACGGGATCAGCATTCCTCAAAGGGATTGTGTAGCACTTGACAATGTTTACACTGGATCCCAAAGTGATGAGTGTCGAGAAGGGGACAAGTCATCTCGATTGGAGTTGCATGGGTTTGCCTTTCCAGCCCCCGGACCTGCAATGGTTAGTTTTCTGTGTTCAACTTGATGAGGGTAATAGTACCCTTATTCAATCAAACACTACCCTAGAAGTTACTGTGATGGTATTATTATTATTACTATCCTTTTTGGTACCAGGGAATGAACCCATGGGTACTTAAGCACTGAGCTGGATCCTCAGCCCCTTTGATTTATTTATTTTTGAGACAGGGTCTTACTAAGTTGCTCAGGGCTTCACTAAGTTGCTGAGGCTCGCCTTGAAATTGGGATCCTCCTGCCTCAGCCTCCTGAGTCACTGGGATTACAGGTGTGCACCACTGTGCCCACATGTGCCACTGTGATGGTATTTAGTACATGTGAGTAACATCTACAATCTGCTGAATTTAATTAAAGAGATTATCCTTGATAATTGGGTGGGCCTCATCCATTCAGTTGAAAGCCCTTAGGATCAACTCTAGGGTCCCTTGAGAAAGAGGAAAATCTGCCTGTGGAATGCAGGGTAAGCTCCCGCCCAGGAGTCCTAGTCTGTTGGCCTGCGTTAGGGATTCTGCCCTTGCCTCCCCAGCCCCCACAATTGCGTAAGCCTGCTCTTTGTAGCCCATCTACTGGTTCTGTTTTTCTTGTAGAGTCTTGACTGATACAGAGCCTGTGCCAGCATCACTATCTGCTATGGTTTGAATGTGTGTGTCCCTCTGTGTGGGAACCTGAATACCCAGGAGATGGTATTAAGAAGTGAAGAGTCTGGGGCTGGAGTGGTGGCTCAGTGGTTTCGGCACTTGCCTGGCAAGCACGAGGACCCAGGTTCAAACCCCAGCACCACGTACACAACTAAGTGTTGGAGCAACTAAGGCCATGTGAAAAACTAAATAAAGTTGTTTCTCTCTTTAAAGAAAAAGTGAAGAGTTTTTTTTTTTTTGGTACTAGGAATTGAACACAATGGTGTATAACCACTGAGCCACATCCCCAGCCCATTTTCTTTTTCTTTTCTTTTTTAAGAGAGAGGGCCAAGGAGAGAGAAAGAGAAAATCTATTTTATTTTATCTAGTTTTTCATGTGGCTTTCATTGCTCCAACACTTCATTGCATACATGGTACTGGGATTTGAACCCGCATCCTTGGACATGCCAGGCAAGCGCTGTAACCGAAGAGCCATGGCTCCAGCCCCATTATCTTTTGTTTTGAGACAGGGTCTCACCAAGCTGCCTAGGGCCTCTCTAAGTTGCTGAGACTGGCCTGAAATTTGTAATCTTCTTACCGCAGTCTCTCCAGCAGCTGGGATCACAGGTTTACGCCACCACACCCAGGGAGGTGGCTTCTTTGATGAAATGGTTTAGTCATGAAGGCTCCACCCCCAAGAACAGATGAGTGCCCTTGTAAGAGGGACTGAAGAGAATGCTCTGGCACCTCTGGTGTTGCTTCCCTGCCTTGGGAGAGGACTAAGCACTCATTCCCTCTAGAGGATGCAGAAGCAAGTCCTCATCTTGGAAGGAGAAAGCAGCCCTCCCTAGCCACCAAGTCTGCACACTTCCCTGCCTCCAGAACCAGGAGAAATGTCTGTACTTTATAAATGGGCCGGTCTAAGGTAATTAAAAAAAAAAAAAAAAACAGAGAGTAACAGTGAGAGAAAGAGGGAATCGATTTTTATTTATTATTTTCATCTGGCCTTCGTTTCTCCAACATTTAGTTGTGTATGTGGTGCTGAGGTTCAAACCCGGACCCTTGCACATGCCAGGCAAGCACTCCAACCGCTGAGCCACTGCTCCAGCCCCTGTAAGGTGTATTGTTAGAACAGCCCAAGCTGACACACTCTCTGAAAGCTTGTGAGAGGAGGAACTGCAATGGTAGTAACCCCCCACTCCCAAATTGCTTGTTTCAGCCAAGTGTGGCTCATGCCTGTATTCCCAGAAACTCAGGAGGCTGAGGCAGGAGGATTGCAAGTTTTAAGGCCAGCCTCAGCAACTTTGCAAGGCCCTAAGCAGCTTAGCAAGACTCTGACTCAAAAATAAAAAAGCAGGGGATGTATTTCAGTGGTTAAGTGCCCCTGGGTTCAATCCCTAATCCCCAGAACCAAAAAGAAAAAGACACCAGATCACTTGTTTCCAGGACCTAACCTTGGTACTGAGGTCGTATGTGGCAACCTTTCACCTGGACTTGTTAAAGGACAAGAACCAAGAAGAAGAAATCCATATTTGGAGCAAGAACTCTGACTGGTAATCAGTGCTGTCCACTGAGGGCCAGTGAACATTACTAGCCACAGATGGTGACAAATCACATTTTGTGATGTTGTCAATTGAGAGGAATGGTAACCACAGAGTGCGGCCAGGCTTGGGAGGCACGAAGAAGACTTTAGCTGAGAAGTCTGCCCTCGAGTAAGTGCATGGGTGATGTCTGCATGTGGATGGGAGGTCCCTGAAAGATGACTACGGAAGCACAGGCCCCTGTCTATAGGGACCCACACATGTGAAGTGACCGGTTCAAGCCCTGAGAAGGATCTGAAGCTGAGGAATGATACATTGATTAGTCAGGGCAATGAGGGCTGCCCTCCTGGAGTCAGGAATACTGAACTGAAAAAATGAGGACAGCTGGTATTCAGTGTGAGTCTTTTCTGGCTTTCAGGTTGCGACTGTGAAAATCAGCTTATGAAGCCACCAAAGCGACCAGCAGCGTTGACCGATGCACTGAGCTCACACCTGGAGTACTCCTTCCTTTCCTGCTGCGCCAGGTGAGAGGGTATTCATTAGTGGAGGCCGGCACCATGGTGGATGGACACCCAGCCACGTCCTGGGGACATACCAGTCCGGTGCAGGCCTGGAGCAGTGGGACTTCTCAAGAGCAGGAATATAGGAGGTGGGCTGAGCCATGGTGGCCTGGGTTAGCAAATAACATCCCAGACAATCCAAGACCACAGAATAGTGCTCGCCCTGGAAAGCTACAAAATTAGAACTTCAAATACCAGCTGGTTACAAATTAGGACTCTTTTATTTACCTTCCTAGCCCACACGGGACCACATCTTTCTGCCCAGGTCGCTATGGCAAGGAGAATGAATGGAATTAGGCATGTTGGGATGATGTTTGGGTTGGGCCTGTTTGGGTGACATGTTTGGGTTGGGCCTTTTAAGACCCACACCCACCATGTTGAGTGAGAGAACAAGGGCCTTTTCAAAGGAGGTGGCTTTTTCCACCTCTTTGTAATCCAAGTTTCCCAACCCCAGGGAAGGTCAAGGAGAGAACAGGGAACTTGAGTTTAGGGGACCAATTGCTGAGAGTTTAAAAGCACTCCAAACTCGGGGTCCCACTCTAGTGAGAAGAGTTGTCCCTTGCCAGGCATGGTGGTACATGCCTGTAATCCCAGAAGCTCGAGAGGCTGAGGCAGGAGGATCACAAGTTTGAGGCCAGTCTCAGCAACTTAGAGAGGCCCTATGCAACTTAGACCCTGTTTCAAAACGGGGTGGGGGCCAGCAGTGGGGATGTAGCTCAGTGGGAAAGTGTCCCTGGGTTCAATCCCCCAAAAAAGCTCTTTTTAAGAAAATTTTAAAAAATATCTTTTATTTTATTTTTATTTTTTATGTGATGCCAAAGATTAAACCCAGTGCCTGACATATACTAGGCAAGTACTCTGCCACTGAGCTAGAACCGCAGCCCAAACCAAATTCATTTTTATTGGATATTCATTCTGTAAGTCCACATTGAGTACAGCAAGGTTCCCTCCTGAGTTGGGTTTGTCTTGGGCTACAACATTTGCTTCCTGTGGGCCTCCCATGCCAGATGGCAGGAAGCTGGGACACTGGGAAGCAGTTTTCTCTACCAGTGGGTAAGCCACACACAGAGTCAAAAAGCAGATGTTCAGATTTACCAGGATCTACTTCTGGTGCCTAGAAACAGAGAGAAATGGAAACCACCTCTCCTTCCTTGCCCAGGACAAATGGAACAACTAACTAGACCACCTGGACCTGGATTCCATCAGAGAATGCCAAGGCTGGAAGACTCCAGGCTTCGCTGCTGCGGCCTCCCCAGTCTGTCTGCACGGGAGGCTGTTTCTCATCTCCTCTCCCTTCTGCCCAGGCAGGTCTGGTCCTGCTGATGGGTGCTGGGGCAAGGCTCAATGTAACAGCCTTTCCCAGGCTTCCACAGGGATGGGTGACACCCCACACCTCCACTTTCAGGCAGCTGAGAACTCAGGCCTCCAGCTTCCCCAGCAAATCATCTTCAGGCAACAGAAAGAGGCCGTGTATGAAAAGAGTACTTTTTTTTTAACTTTTTTTTTTTTTAAGAGAGAGGGATAGTGAAAGAGAGAAAAAGAGAATCAATTTTATTTAGTTTTTCACGTGGCTTTAGTTTCTCCGACACTCCATTATGAATGTGGGAGGGGGTTCAAACCCGTGTACTTGTGCATGCCTGGGAAAGGGAGACACTGTCCCTTTCTCTTTAAGAAAAAAAAAACTATATATACATATATATTATATGTATATATAATATATATATATATACACATACATAATTATATATATATAATTAGCATCAAACTTGCTTATCTCTAGTCCTATGATCTCCTTACCTGAAGTTTATGGTCTTGATCATTTCATGGTTCTAGCTGTTACATAGGGTATTCGATACGCAAATAAATAGTTATGGTATCTCTCCAAAATGAGAGGGCAGGGCTGGATGATCAATGAAGGTAGCTTTCTTACCGAAGAGTCTGCGATGACCCATATCTCACTTCCAAGATTGGACCCTAATGTCTGAGAGACACAGAGAAATGAAAGACCCAGAATTCCGGAATCTTTAAATCAAGTGTGCTCCATCCAAGCGCACCAGCCTTGATCCCCAGGACATAAAGCATGTGTGTACATATGTACATGGATAGGTGGCTGTCCAACAGAAAGACTTGGGGGTTAAATGCACTTCCTTCTGAGTGTGATCAGTCAGCTGAAGTGTCCCAGTGAGCTGTTGTGTCTCAATACGTAAGGAGATGAGGGCTACAAGGACTGATTTGCTCAGACACACCCACTGAGGAGTGATCCAGATTTTCTGTTGGTGTTCCATTTGCTCTTTGGGTCACCCTGACCAGTCCAGGGTTTGTGATCAACCACAGCAGGGGCAACTAGCTGTTTCGTCTTGGCACTGTTTGGGGCAGAGCAGAGATCTAGAGCTACTTTTTTTTTTTTTTAAGAGAGAGGGACCGAGAGAGAGAGAGAGAGAGAGAGAATAAATTTTTATTTAGTTTTTCACATGGCTTTCATTGCTCTGATACTTCGCTGTGTACGTGGTGCTGGGGTTTGAACCCGTGCAACCACTGAGCCACAGCTCCAGCCCCAGAAGAGCTTCTTTTGATGTGGAATTTTTAAGCAAAGGACACTCCTTTGTGTGGTTTGAAACAATGCCATGGTGTGTTTGGATAATGGCTACATTATCCCTTCATAAAGACTGGAAATGAAGTTATGTCTAAATATAACCATAGGGGACACGTTCTGCAGAGACAGGAGCAAGATGGCAACTCTGGGCAGGCACTATCGGCTTATTTTGCCAAAGAAAACATAGCAGCCCCACCCTGTTTTGCACAAACCATCATGTTCGGGAATGATTCTGATGACGAGGTGGAGCGTGCGGCAGATAGGGTGTGACAGTGTGGAGCTTCGCCATATGGACATATAACACAGCAAGAAGTAAACCTTCTAGTCGTAAAAAAATAATAATAAATGAACGCATCTGTGGGACAGAGTTTAGGAACTATGAGTAGAATTAAAGAACTCCATCCAGAGGTTTGAGGTCTGAGATAGTAATAAAATCAGATCTGCTTAGCCCCACCTCCCAGCTCTGTGCTGCTTTTTTTTTTTAAACAAGCTCTATTCACTTTATTTTTCCTGTGTAAAAACCGTACTTTGGAGGTTGCACACATGGCTCAGCAGTAGAGCACTTGCCTGGCATGCGTGAGGACCCGGGTTCAAACCCCAGCACCACGTACACAACTAAGTGAAGGAAAAACAAAGGCCAGATGAAAAAATTAAAAAATTAAAACAAAACAAAACCCTATGTGGGTCGGGTACGCGGTGCACTCCTGTAGTCCCACTGACTCAGGAGACTGAGGCAGGAGGATCACAAGTTCAAGGTCCACCTGGGCTACTTAGTGAGGTCCTAAGCCACTTAGAGTGTCTCTGTCTCAAAATAAAAAATAAAAAGGGCTGGGAATGTATGTAGCTCAGTGGTAAAGCACCCTCTGGGTTCAATCACCAGTACCAAAACAAAACAAAATAAAAAACCTAGGTTATATTCACAGCTGGAGTCTGAGTCCTCTGTGGATTTATATCAGATGGTCGGTAAATTCCTGATAGGGAGCCTTGGTGAACACAGTTCCTTTCCAGAGGTCAGGGATCAAATAGCTATAGGTCTCTTGAGATTGTATCAAAGGCGTCCTTGACAAAGTTGTCCAGGGTGACAGTGCTGTCTTAGCCAAGCTGTAGCGGTCATCGATAACAACCATCAGCAACACCGGTTTTCTGAGCATTTGTTACAGGTAAAGAAATCAAACAGGCTGTAAGTTGGGTAGTTATTCTCATTGGCTGTTGCAGGTGTTTCAGGCTCCACCTAATCTATGTGTAAAAAAGAAGTGAATGTTTTAGGGACACCAAAACATCGGGGGGCTAGCCACTGCCCGTCTCATTCTCAGCATCCTCTGCCACCCTGCGGAGACAACACTATTTACAGATGGGCGCCAAGGACAACAGTCTGCTGGCCCAAAGACACACAGTGAGGCATAGCACGAAGAGTTTGCACTCTGCTTACCTGGACACAGCTGTCCCCGCCCATCCTGCATTACAGGGTTGTGAGAATGAGGAGAGGATGAACCAGAAAGCACTTTTTTTTGGGTGGCAGGGGATACTGAGGATTTAAACCAGAGGTGCTTAATCACTGAGCCATATCCCCAGCCCTTTATATTTTTATTTTATTTTATTTTATTTTTAAAGACAGGGACAGTGAGAGAGGAGAGAAACTATTTTTATTTAGTTTTTCATGTGGCTTACATTGCTCCCACACTTCGTTGTGTACCTGGTGTTGGGATATGAACCTGAATGCTTCTGCATGCCAGGCAAGTAACTACTACTGATCCAGGCTCCAGACCCTTTATATTTTTCTTTTAAGACAGGGTCTCACTAAGTTGCTTGGGGCCTAAGTTGCTGAGGCTGACCTCAGATTTGCAATCCTCCTGCCTCAGCCTCCCAAGCTGCTGGAAATACAGGCATGCACCATGGTGCCCAGCTAGAAAGCACATCTTAAGAGGGAGAGAGGAACCATGCCTGTCACGGGTGATCCTGTTGTAGAGAGCCCCAGCCGGTTACAGCAGATTAACCCAGGAGTGCAGAGCCACCTGAAAGATCTTTGGCAATGTAGATGGGTGGCCCTCAAGACTGGGTCCTGTGGAGACACCAAATCTACATACAGGAGACCACAAGAGCCTTCCAAGCAGCAGCAGTGAAGCAATTCTAGAGACATGAATAAAGAAGGGCCCAAGAGAAGTGGAGTCAAACCAGGTCTTCAGGCATTTCTGCCCATTCTGGATGTAAGAAGAGAAAAGGCCACGGGCATATGTGTGGCAAGTGGTGATGGGCACCTGGAGCTGCAGATGTCACGCAAGGTTACGCAGGTGAACCACAGAGCCAATGGCTGAGCTTCGGAACACCCTGCGCCGGTGAACACGGCTTTTAATAGAAACCTTTCATTTTTCTGGCATTTCCCTAATTTAGTCCAACCACTCTTGGCAAAAAGCGTGTCCTTAGCCTGAGGGTAGATTTAATTTGAGGTGGGTAGTGGAGGGTTGGGAAAAGGGCCCAGGGCTGGGTGACAAAAGGATTTCAGTCCTGGCAAGCCATAACTTATGGTGTGGCCTCGAATAATCAGCCCCTCTCTCGGGACCTTAGTGTCCTCAACACTGAAACAGGAAGGGTTGATCCCTCGGCTCTGATCACCGTCTTGTCTTCCGATGTCAGATCCTACACTTCCACCATCAGTCCTAAGGGACGCGGGGGTTGTTGGCCCATAGCCTAGGCATGCTGGAGACCCGACCCGAGGCGGCGGAGCGGGGACCTGGCTCAAATTGTCGCCGTCCCTTTCCCTGCAGGAGTTTGGACCCCGGTGTTGCCAGCTCTGCGGAGCAGTGTCCCGAGCGGTAAAGGGGCGGGTGAGAGACAAAGCGCCCCCCAACGGCGCTCGGGGAAGCGCCGGGGCCGGCCGGAGGGGGCCCGCGGGCGCTCCAGGGGCTCCGCGGCTCCCAGCCCCCCCCCCCCCCCCCCCCCCCCCCCCCCCCCCCCCCCCGCCACCCTCGGCCCCGCTCCCCGGGAGGGCGTCGGGCTCTAGGCCGGGACTGGGACGTGGCGCCTGCCGAGGCGTGGCCGGGCTGGGCGGGGACCTCTGCCTGCGGGGCGCCGGGTCCCCACCGCGGACCAACTCCTCCTTCCCGGACGTGCCCGGCTCCGCGCTCGCTGGCCCACAAACAAGGAAGCTCGGGAACGCCCGGCGGGCGCCGGGGCCCGTGCGAGGCCGGGCTGCAGCGTGGGCCGGAGCCGCGCCGGGAGCGGCCGCCATGGCAACCCGGAGTCCGCGCGCCGCGCTGCGCCCGGGTCCCGCGCCGCCCCCGCGTCTGGAGAGCGCGCCTGTCTCCGCGGATGCCCGCGTCGCGGCTGCGGAGCGCTCGGCTCCCGGCCTGGCTGGCTCTGCGGGATTTCCAGACCTCTCTCCGGTCCTGGAGGAGGGAGATGTGTTCCCCGGAACGGCCGGGCGCAACACCCGCCTCCGCTCTCCTCTCCAGATCCGCCACCGCGCTGCTAGCCCGTTTCACAGGTGGCAAAGCGGGGAGCAAAACCGCGGCAGGCGGAGTGCCCGCGCAGCCTCCCCTGGAAGGCCCTCTGTGGCGGGCGCCAGAATTTGACAGGCCCGTCCCTCTCTTTCTAGCCGCAGCCTCCCGTGACCGAGAGGCAGGCCTCGGGGATCTCCAAACCCTAGGGAAGACCAGACCCAGGTCCTGCTCTGATTCTGGGCTGGGGGCTTCCTTTTGCTGGATGATGCCACCCTCCTCCACTTCGCTTCTCCCACTGCCCTCTGGACACAGCTGAGTGACAAAATGGGGGCTCCAGAGGGGTCATAGTTTACAGTAGACCTTCAATCCCTGCTTCAGGATTGAAGGCTAAGGATTAACACTTCCGCTTTCTCATTAATAAATCACATTAAAGTCAGCTTGTAATTCCCGGGCTTGGGAGGCTGAGGCAGGAGGATTGCAAGTTCAAAGCCAGCCTCAGCAAGTTAGCGAGGCTGTATCTCAAGTAATAAAAAGGGCCAGCTGTGACTCAGTGGTTAAGCGCCCCTGGGTTCAATCCCTGGTACAAAAATAACAATAACAGAAAACAAGCAAACAAATAAAATAACAAGAAACCCTCAAGTTTCTCCTTTTGTGTAACTTAAGCCCTTTTCCCATGCATTGCTAATATTCCGAGGTTCTCAGTCATATATTTTTTTGTTTTGTTTTTCATTATTTAGAGAATACTTTATTAGTTTCTGTAATCAAACCCACGTAGATAAGACCTTACATGTTTAATACAGTGCGTTACCCCTGTACAAATGGAAAAAAAATTAAGTTTAACATTTCTAGACCAATATGGCTGTTAATTTCTGTACAATGCCAACTCAACACGGTAAACTGGGATACTTTTTCCAAAGTTGACAGCACAGCTCAGTCATATATTTTATCTGCAGGCAATAGCCTGCCGTAAGGAGTCACCTTTTCTTCTTTTTGCTGTATCATAATTGTATTTGCTATCCCCAGCAACCTGCACACTTAGTGGCTGCTCAAAAAAAAAAAAGGTTGTTAATAAAGTATGAAGATCTTTTGAGGGCTGGAGTGGTGTCTCAGTGGTTGAAGCACTTGCCTGGCGTGCGGGAGGACCTGGGTTCAGTCCCCAGCACTACTTACACAACTAGGTGTTGGAGAAACAAAGGGAAGGTGGAAAAATAATTTTAAAAAAAAGGTTTTTTTTCCCTATCCCCTTTCTGGCAACAGATTCCTAATGATTACCAAGAGCAAGAAGAGAAAACTGAGCAGGTTTATCAATGCTATCATAGACAGTACCTCTGCATCAATGGGGAATGGGGAGGTGACTCCCATTTCCTGAGGCTTGAGGGGCAGCAGAAATGTCTCCCTCCAGCCAGGTGGACCGTGTCCCAATGACTGGGGAGGCTGAGGTAGGAGGATCACAAGTTCAAAGTCAGCCTCAGCAACTTAGCAAGGCCCTAAGCAACTTATCGAGACCCTGTCTCAAAATACAATAAAGGGCTGGGAATGTAGCTCAGTAATAAAGTGCCCTTGGGTTCAATCCCTAGTACCAAAAATAAATGTCTTAGTACAGAAGCTAGCCCTGCTTGGGTGCTTCTGAACATGTCACCTCTGGGAACCTTGATTTTTCCTTGTTCCCTGGCTTGTGGTTGTATCAGAAACCACAGCTCCCATTTTTCAGATGACAAAATCAAAGAAATTACATGATTTGGCCAAGTACACACCACGGAATACAAAATGTAAGATGGCTTTCCTCATTTGTTCAAGGACGATAACAGGAGTAATAACAGCGCTTGCTTTCTGGAATTGCAGGATGCCTATCTACAGGACGAGGAGAGTGGTTTGTGAGTGGGAAACTGCCAGTTGTTGGGCGCAGTGGCTGCAGCAGTAACACTGATGCCCCGGGGCATGGGGCTTTGAGAAGCACTACTTCCTCAGTCCTAAAAAGGGCTGGGCACCCCCATCCCACCCCACCCCTGCAGACAAGGCTGAACAAGACACTGCCTGGGAGGAATTGACATTCTTGGGAGGGGGCAGCTGAATATGGAGATCAGTACAATCCCTTCAGGTGGTTTACAGAAAGGGAACAGCCAGGGTTCTGGGATCTCAGGTGCCTCCCAGGTGTGCTGGGTTGATTTGCATGTTTGTTTAGTTTTAATATCTCTTCCATCTTCAGCAGCTCCCTTACAGGAAACATGGGCAGCTCGGGACCTGCCCTCTTTACCCAGTTTGGGTGCCACATCTGAGAGAGAGGTCAGTTGTTTGACTCCCTGGACCCCTTCGCCTTAGGTGTCTTGGTGACCCTGGATGACTTGGCCAGGTAGCTGGAGGTGTGTTTCCCAAAATCCAAGGAGATGCGCTCATGGGCTTTCACTTGGTTCAGCTTCCACCTGTGCAGGGAGGTCACACTCAGGGTATTTGTTTTTGTTTTGGGGTACCAGAAGCTCTTAGCCACTAAGCTGCATCCCCAGCCCTCTTTCTTTTTTTCGAAAGAGAGAGAGAGAATCAATTTTATTTAGTTTTTCATGTGACTTTCATTCCTTGGACACTTTGTTGTATATGTGGTGCTGGGGTTTGAACTCCTGTACTCGCACATGCCAGGCAAGCACCAAAACCGCCGAGCCACCGCTCCAGCCCAGATTCTAAGTGTTTTAAATTCACTTTTGCAATAAATTAACAAGGGCTGGAGCGATGACTCAGTGGTTACAGTGCCTGCCTCGCATGCACGAGAACGCGATTTCAAACCCCAGCACCATGTACACAAGGAAGTCTCGGAGCAATGAAAGCCACATGAAAAACTAAATAAAATTGATTCTCTCTCTCTCTCACTGTCCCTATCGTTAATAAAAAAAAAGAAATAAATTAACAATTATTTAGGCATGTGGTACAAAGTTCAAAAGATACAAAGGAAGAATTCAGTGAAAAGCAAACTCTCCTCTCTCCCCTACCCTCAGCCTCCCAATTCCCCTTCCCAGAGGTGACCACTCTTATTCCTTTCTTATATGTTCTTCCAGAAATGGAATATTTTCTTCTAGAGATTTTTCAAAAGCAATGTTTATCAGGGCATGGTCTCTAGACCACCTGAATCAGAATCACCCAGATCACAGCCATTAAAGTCAGAGAAACTGCTTTGAAGAACTCATTGGCTGTGGTGCGAAAGGTATTTCCAGACACCCCTCTTTCTAGACGAGGAGACTGAGGCCAAACCTGATCAAATTCATAGCAGTCTAGAACCAGAGTTTCCAACACTTACAGCTACAGCAGTGTTATGCAAGCGCTGTGCGGTGCGTGTGCCTGCATGTTTACCCTCAGCAGCGAATGCCCTTTCCAGGGCGACCATATCGGATGCACAGAAGTGAATGATCAGAGCAGAGCTCTGTCTCCTGTTGAAGTGGGGGGCATAGGCAGGGGGTCCTCGCTAGGCTTACCTCCCCCTGCCTGTGGCATCTTCCAGGTAAGATCAAAGTCTCATCTTAGGTGGCAACTCTAGAGGTGATATGAATGTAGTATTCACAAGGTCAGATTCAAGGACAGAAAAGAGGAATGGAAATTTCGGGCTCAACCATCTTTTATTTATTTATTTATTTATTTATTTATTTTTTAGAGAGAGAGAAAGAGAAAGAATCAACTTTGGTTTTTCATGTGGCTTTCAATGCTCCGACACTTAGTTGTGTACGTGGTGCTGGGGTTTGAAATCACGTTTGCATGCCAGGCAAACACTGTAACTGCCTAGCCATGTCTCCAGCCCTGGCTCAACTGTCTTGCTGTGAACTCTGGAATTCCCAGCGCCTGAATTGCTCATCAGTCGGATTCAGCATCCAGAAGCCCTTGAAAGGCTGCTGTAGGGAGAAGGCTGCTTGCAGTCATGGGTCCTCAAAGAGAGAGGTGGCCTCCTGTGAGCACCCACCTTCCCGATCAACTTAAGCGTATTTATTAATACCTCAATGTGCCCAGTGAAGTAAACTCCAGGATGTTTTACATTAGCTCCTGCCCTCCAGTTGCTCTCAGCTCAGCTGGAGTGAGATGTGAAGGGAAGTGATAATGACATCAGGCGGGTGCATGCTGACTGCCGAGTGAGGGGTAAAGGGAGGCGGGTGAACAGGTAAGTGGTCTCCGGCTGGGCATGCAGGAGGGCAGGAGGGGTTGGGGAGGGGCAAGCTGAGCGGGGCAGAAAGGAACGAAGGAGGCGAAGCCTGGTCACTGTCCCTTAAGAGCACAGGAGCAGCAGATTGGTGCTGAGCTTTATCCCAGCCTAATGACTAACCAGCTTGAGGCCCGTGAGTTAGAATTCAGGATGATCTTCACAGCAAAACCGTCCATCCCTCAACCTGCTTCTCTCTCAGTAACAACTCTATCCTGCCAGTTATTCCATGGCTCGCTCGGCTGCGGTCACGCACTGGGTCCCACTGCTGTTGAACACACCAAGAGCCCTCCCACCTGAGTCTGCTTTCCTTCTGCTAGAGCCCCTCCTCCCCCAGGTGCGTGCAGGACTGAATCCTTTTTTTTTTTTTTGGTACCAGGATTACCCCCTAAGCTACACCCCCAACACTTTCTATTTTTTTATTTTGAGACAGGGTCTCACTAAGTGGCTTAGGGCCTAAGTTGCTGAGACTGGCTCTGAACCTGCGATCCTCCTGCCTCAGCCTCCGAGCCTTTGGGATTACAGGCGTGCGCCACTGCAATCAGCTGGATACCTTGCTTTTTCGCTCTCTGTGCTTGACACCTGATCACGGAGGTGTTCTCCCACAGCCCATTAGTAGGGACGACCTTCCCTGCTCACGTTCTCTAAGGATCCTTGTTGCTCACCTCGCCCATTGGATATGGGCGCCCTTGTTTGTGCCTCAAGTGCCCAGAACAGCCCCAGACTCAGAATCAACTATGAAATGACATGAATGACTCCCTCTCAACGATTCTCCTTGGGCTTCTCCCTGGGAGGAGGGGACACTCATGGTGACCAGGAGCTTGGTCTCACAGTTGGCAGAGGTCCTGGTGCAATTTTACCATGCCTTTACCATGCCACAAGCAGCTGTAACATTACAATTGTAAATATCACCGGAAGATGCCAGGTGTCAGGTTGAAACAGCTCCTTGAGGTGGTGGTGAGGAACCTAGGGCGAGAGAGGAGGCCTGGTCTTGGAAAGCAAGGAGAAGGATTGGGCGGAGCGGTGGAAGGTGTGGCTCCCAGTTCCCTTTACTGTGCTTTGTCACTGCAGATACCAAGCCTACCTAGGGCCTAGAGAGGCAGAGAGGAGGCAGTCATCAGGAACAGTGTCAGTGAGACTGCCACTAGGTGTCCCCTCCTGTCCCCAGACTTAGTGCCCTTAACCTGTCCTTGGCTCACCAGATGAATCAGCAAATTCCAGCCTCTGGGGTTCATAACAGTACATCCCCTGGGGCAGATTAGAAGATCCTGTGTGACATTAAGTAATACATCTGGGAGATCAGGAGGCTCAGAGATCAGCAGCAGCCTGGGGTCAAGGTCATCCAGGGCTGAGTCTGTGTCTATATGGAGCCCCAAGCCCAAGAAAGAGCTAATACTGCGAACCGAGGGAGGGGTGAGGTTCCCCAGCCTCAGCTGAAAATCAGCAGCTTGGCTACAAGCCGTTGCAAAGATAATTTTAAGGCAGAAAATCCTCAAAGTGAATGAAAGCAGGTGTGCCTTGCTCTAAGCCACCTCTCAGAGGAAAACTGAACATCTTCCAGGAATAAACAAAGGGGGAGTCAGGAGCAGTGGCGCCCAGTGATTTGGGAGGCTGAGGCAGGAGGATCACCAGTTCAAGGCCAGCCTCAGCAACTTAGTGAGACTGGCCGTGTCTCAAAACAAAAAATTTAAAAAAGGAGTGGGGCTGTAGCTCAGTGGGTTCAATCTCCAGTACAAAAATAAGGAGAAGGGGGGTGCTGGAGCAGTGATTCAGTGGTATTGCGCTTGCCTGGCATGCACAAGGATGCAGGTTTTAACCCCATCACCACATACACAGCGAAGTATCAGAGCAACAAAGGCCAGATGAAAAACTAAATAAAATTGGTTCTCTCTTTCTCTCTCACTGTCCCTCTCTCTTTATAAAAAATAATAATAATAAGGAGAAGTGGGAACTGGAGCAGTGGCTCAGCGGCTAAGGCGCTGGCCTGGCACCTGCAAGGACGCAGGTTCGAACCCCAGCACCACGCACACAAGGAAGTGTCACAGCAGTGAAAGCTGCATGAAAAACTAAATAAAATTGGATCTCTCTCTCTCTCTCTCTTTTAAGAGGGACAGTGAGAGAGAGAAACAACTTTATTTAGTTTTTCACATGGCCTTTGTTGCTCCAACACTCAGTTGTGTATGTGGTGCTGGGGTTCGAACTTGGGTCCTCGCTATGCTAGGCAAGCGCTGTTACCACTGAGCCACCGCTCCAGCCCCATCTCTCTCTCTTTTTTGTTTTTTTTTTTTCAGGGTTGAGGATCGAACTCGGGACCTTGCACATGCTAGGCAAGCGCTCTGCCACTGAGCTAAATCCCCAACCCCCTCTCTCTCTTTTTTAAAAGAGAGAGGGACAGTGAGAAAGACAGAGAGAGAGAATAAATTTTATTTAGTTTTTCATGAGGCCTCTGTTGCTCTGACACTTTGTTGTGTACGCGGTGCTGGGGTTTGAACCCGTGGACTCACACCTGCAAGGCAAGTGTCATAACTGCTGAGCCACCCACCACTCCAGTGCTGTCTCTTTCTCTTTAAAAATAAAAAATAAGAAGGGGCTGAAGTGTGGTACAGAGATTCGAGTGCTTGCCTGGCACACGTGAGGACCCGGGTTCAAACCCCAGCACCACATACACAGCAAAGTGTCAGAGAAAGAAAAGTCACATGAAAACTAAATAAAATTGATCATCCGTCTTAAAAAAGAAAATGCGGGAGGAGCTTGGAGTGGGGCAAGTTGCAGAGTTTAGCTGGGCCATCAGAGTTGCCTGACGCTTTTCCTGGCACATCCTGCTGTGCCCATGTGATTCTGACAGCAGCTCTGGAAGCCCAGTGCAGGGCGAGAGACTACGATCCCATGTGACAGATGAGAAGCTGAGACCCAGCGAAGTGAAGGTTTCCAGACAGATGACTGACTCTGAGCCCAGGCTCTGCAGCCAACGAACCTGAGCTCATGTCCTGGGTCTTCCACTCCCTAGCTCTACTTGGCCTGTTCTGCACCTCTGGGGCCTTGGTTTCCACATCTGTACAATGAGGATAATGACACTTGTGTCACGGGGCTGTGCGGGGGAACTGAGGCGGTGTGTATTACTGTCAGAGCAACCTGACTCGTGGCTGCTCACACTTTTTCATATCAAACATCCACAGGGACATGAGATGGACAGCCTCCTCCAGGGGCATGTTGGGTCCCCCATGTTCTTTTCTGTCTCCCACTATCCTCACCCCTTCTAGAAGGTCACTGTATGCTGGTTTGTCCTAACCCCCAGGAGCCTCACCTCAAGCTGCTGGGCTGCCTTGGCCAAGAGTGAATGGCACCCCCCACTGCCCTGCCTGTCATGTGGTCACCCAGCCTCAGCCTGCAGCAGGGCCTGGAGCCCAGAGGAGCATGGCAGGCTGCCAGGGCTTCCTTGGTAGGATGCCCTGCCACGCCCTCTGGGCCCCTCTATTCTGGGAGCTGTCATTTAGAGAGCTTCCCCACCCCAGTTGCTATCTGTGGTAGCAGTCATGATTCCCCAGGGCCCTGCCCACCCCGCTCAGCAGCCTTTTTATAAACAGCTCACAGGCTGCCCTGTTATCTTGGGCACCCATGGCTCTGGGAGGAGGCCCTGCCACCCCGGAGTTACAAATGAACTCCTCATCCCAGAGACAGGCTGGACCAGTGTGGGCAGAGGAGGGTTGGAAGCCTCACCCACCAGAGCCCAGGATAGCAGCCCTCAAACCTGATCCTGAGGCCTGCTGCTTGGGGTGGGGTGCAGAGAGCCTGTCATTATCCCCATAACACCCTGGGGACTCGGTCAGTCTGGACTGTGTTCTCCCCAAACGCTAGGCGTGCTCACCCACAGGGCCATGAAAAGTGTTTGTGTGCGTGCGTACGCGCGTGTGTTGGAGGAGGCATCAATCACAGCAATAAAATTGATGACCCCACATCTTCAGTGGCTCTGCCTTTTCTAGGACCCCTCACACCTCAGGACCTTTGCACAGCTCTCCCTCCCCTCAACACTCTTCTTCCCCTCACCTAACTCCTATTTGATCTCAGCTTAGAAGTCATGGCTCATGGACCCCTCCCCTGATGGCACAACACAGCCACTTCCCTGCTGCCCTCTGACCTCACCAGAGGCACCGTGCCCTCGCCTGTGCACTTGTCTATCTCCCTAGCCAACCGCAAGTGCTCCCAGAGTAGCACCTCCCAGCACCTAGCCCGGACCTGGTATTCAGGAAATATTTGTTGAAAGAAAGTATGAATGAATGAGTGAATGCATCCGCGATGATTCCTCTGCCTCCAGGACAGGGTGGTCTCCAGAGGGTATTTGGCTACTTGGTTCCCTCCCTTTTCCAGGAAAGCCCTGTCTTCAGGGCTGTCCCTTTGTCTTCTAAGTATAGCGGCAGGCTTTGCTGCAAGGTCCATCCTGATCTGGTAAATGTGGTCACTAAGGCCATGGGCCTCAGAGGCACCCATCTTCCCTCCTTGAGGTGCTGAGGGTGCGCTGTTGGAAAAGGCAGGCATCCTTGGGCTGAGAGTGAGGAGGGTGTGGAAGGGGAAGTCATCAGGCCATGAGTCACTTACAAGAAGTCAATCTTACTGGGAGGGAAAGTGTGTACACCAACTGCACAAATTAGGTTCATATTTTGCACTTTTTGCTGTGATATAGAGACACAAGCTGGGTGTGGTGTTGCATGCCTGTAATCTCAGGGACTCAGGAGGCTGAGGAAGGAGGATTGCCAGTTCAAGGCCAGCCTTAGCAATTTAGCCAGACCCTAAAGAACTTAGTGAGACCCTAAGCAACTTAACAAGACTCTATCTCAAAATAAATATCAAAGGGGATGGAGCAGTGACTCAGAGGTGAGAGTGTTTGCCTGGCATGCGCAAGGACTCAGGTTTGAACCCCAGCACCACATACACAACTAAGTGTTGAAAAACAAAAACCAGATGAAAAAAGAAATAAAACTGATCCCCCCCCCTCCTCTCTCTCTGTTGCTCTCTCGAAAGAAAGAAAGAAAGGACTGGGGATGTGGCTCAGTGGTTAAGTGCCCCTAGATTCAATCCCTGGTATTAAAAATATATATATAGAGAGACGCACTTTGTAGGGCTGGAGTAGTGGCTCAGTGGTAGAGCACTTGCCTGGCATGTGTGAGAACCCAGGTTCAAACTCCAGTACCACGTACACAACTGAGAGGAGGAAAAGGAAACAAATAAACCAGATGAGATGCACTTTGTATACTGCAGGGAAATGGCAAGGAAGAAGAACTGTAGCCACTAGGGTTAAACTGCATCATTCTGTTGCCTCCGTAAATCGTAGGACCTCTAAATTTTAGTGTTTCTGCATCCAAATTGCATCTCATTCATAACTTCTCTCATCCTAAAGTTTCACTTGAATTTGCCCCAGACCTGCTCCAACTGAGGGCTGGGAAAAATGGTGGCTGCGTCACTTCCACTTTCAGAGAGCACAAGATCCACTCCCAAGAATGGAGCATGGGGCTGGAGCCCTGGCTCAGAGGTTACCATGCTTGCCTGGCATGTGTGAGGTCACCGGTTTGAACCCCAGCACCATGTACACGAGGAAGTGTCAGAGCAACAGGGGCTGTGTGAAAAACTAAATAAAAATGGTTCTCTCTTACTCTTTTTCTCACTGTCCCTCTTTCTCTTAAAAGAAAGAAAGAAAAAAAGAAAAAAGAAAGGAGCCATAGAGCCAAGATGCAGGGCCTGGAACCTTTGGGGAAAGAACACAAGAGCAGTGGGGCCACTCAGCAGCCCACCTTTCCCTTCCTGGAAGCACACCCAGCCTGCATTATATCACAAAGCCATAAGTCTACTTTTTTTTTTAAATATGGGTGGCTGGGGCTGGAGCGGTGGCTCAGCAGTTATAGCATTTGCCTGGTATGCACAAGGACATGGGTTCCAACCCCAGCACCCACGTATACAACTAAGTGTAGGAGCAACGAAAGCCATTTGAAAAACTCAATAAAAATTGATTCTCTCTGTCTCTCTCTCTCTCTCACTGTTCTTCTCTCTCTAAAAAAAAAAAAAAAGAATTACTAAAGTACTAAACAACTTTAAAAAATAAATAAATAAATAAATAAAGTATGGGAGGCTTCAGGAATTTGTGTGTCATCCTTGCGCAGGGGCCATGTTAATCTCCTCTGTATTGTTCCAATTTTAGTATACTTGGGGTTGGGGATTTAGCTCAGTGGAAGAGCGCTTGCCTAGCACACACAAGGTCCCAAGTTCAATCCTCAGCCCTGAAAAAAAAAAAACCCCAACAAAAACCAACCAACCAAACAACAACAACAAAAAAACAAAACCAATTTTAGTATATGTGCTGCCGAAGCAAGCACAAGTTTTTACTTTAAAATAATCATTCTGCCAGGCTCAGCGGTGCCCATCTGTAATCCCAGCGACTCAGGAGGCTGAGGCAGGAGGATCACAAGTTCAAAGCCAGCCTCAGCAACTTAGACCCTGTTTCAAAATAAAAAATAAAAAGAACTGGACGTGTGGCTTAGTGGTAGAGCACCTCTGGCTACAACTCCTAGTAGCAAACACACACACACACACACACACGTCAGAACAGTCACATAATCTAGACAGTTCACATCTCAGGAACTTTGCTGTTCCCTCTGCCTGCATGACCTTTGCCTTCTGATCTTCCTTTTTAAGATGGGGGCTCTCACTGGCCAAGGATGTGGCTCAGAGGTAGAGTGCTTGCCTGGTATTCTTGAGGTCCGGGATTCAATCATCAGTACCAAAAACAAAAGTGGGGGGAGGGACTTGCAATATGGCTCAGGCTGGTCTCAAACTCCTTGGCTCAAGCAATCCTCTGATTGAGCCTGCAGAGTAGCTGGGACTGCAGGCATGGACCTCTGTGCCCAGCGTCCCCTCTGATTTCCATGTGGCGCATCCCCTCTTTGGTTGAATGGCTGCCTGTCCTCAGACCTTCCCTGACCACCCTGTTACCTCCAACCTCCCTCCCCCATCCCATTTCCCTGCTTTGTTTTTCTCCATAGCACTCACTGTGTCTGACATGCTGGCTTTTTAACCTGTTTATTGTGTTTACTGTCTGCCTCCCTCCCATGGAGCACGAGAGCACTGTCAATTTTGTTTACGGATGGATCCCTGATTGAGTTTTCTGTTATTGTGTAACAAATTATCCCCAATTTAGCCATGCACAACAACCAGCCGGAGTCCTCATGGGGGAGCGGTCATCTCAGGGCCAGTCCCAGGCTGGGGCTCCCGTCCCAGCTCACTCAAGCCCTGATTGGCAGCCCCGGTTTTCTCATTGGCCAAAAACTTCAGTTCCCCCCTTTTGGGGCCTTTTAGTAGGGCTGCTCTCCACATGGCTACCTATTTTTCCCAGAGTGAGTGGTCCAAAAAAGAGGGAGAGGGAGAGAGTGTCCCAAGGCAGAGCTGCAATCTTTCATAACCCAGTATTGGGAGTGATGTCCTTTGCCTGGGGCGGTGGCACACACCTGTAATCCCAGTGGCTCCGGAGGCTGAGGCAGGAGGATCACCAGCCCGCTTAGTGAGGCCCTAAGCAGCTTAGTGAGATCCTACATCAAGATAAAAAATAAAAAGGGTTGAGTTCAGTGGTTATGTGCCCCTGGGTTCAATCCCTGGTACTGAAAAGAAAAGAAAAAGAAAAAGAAAAAGAAAAAGAAAGTGATGTCCCTTTACTTCCTGGTCCAGTATTGGTGGGGGGAGGTTACCCAAGAAAATGGACACTAGGGGGTGGGTATGATCAGTGCCACCTTGGAAGCTACCACGATCCCTGATGTGGCATGTGGAAGATGCTCAAGAAATAGTATAGAGTATTAAAAAGAAAAAAAAAAAAAGAAATAGTACAGAAAAAAAAAAGAAGATGGGAATGAGTTTAGCATCCAGTAGTCTGGCTCTCAGTTCTCATGGGGATTGAAGAGCCTTGACCATTGAGCCATCCCGGAAGGATCTGAAACCGTTCAGCTTTCCGACTGCCCTCTCAGAATTCGCCTCCACCTCTTCCCAGCCGTGTAGCCGTGGGGAACACGCTCCGGAACTCATGTGCGTGTTGTGCGTGTTGGGGGATGAAGATGTGAGCAGGTCAGCATCAGAGCGCCGGACACAGAGGAGCCCTCCCTCACGGTCAGCGGGCGGCTTGCTAACCCCAAGATCTTGCCAGGGTCAGTAGCAGTTGTGGAGCTGGGGGCATCAGAGTGAGTGGCTCTGTGTGTGTGTGTGTGTTTCTATGTTTTGATCTTCCCCGAGGAGCTGTCCCAGGGCAGCAGTACTGGTCCAGGTATCCAGAGCCAGAAATGGTCTCATGTTGAGGCCTCAATCACCCAGGTCACCAGGCAGGGGACACTGCTGAGCACGTGGGCTTCCGTGGGTTTCACCCTGTGTACCAGGTAACCTTGTTGCAGGCAGGTATTTCTTCTAAATGCACCTGTGTGTGTGTGTATATATATATATAATCTGTACAGCTCTGTGGTGCAGCATGTGCTCAGCATGCACAAGGCCCTGGGTTCAAGCCTTAAGATAAAAAAAAAAAAAGAGTACGGTTAATAAACTCAAGCCAGGGCTGGAGCGGTGGCTCAGCGGTTAAGGTGCTTGCCTGGCATGCGCGAGGACCCGAGTTCAAACCCCAGCACCACATACACAACTAAGTGTTGGAGCAACGAAGGCCTGAAGAATAAACTAAATAAAGTTGTTTCTTCCTCTCTCCCTCTCTTTCCTCTTTCAAAATAAAAAATAAAAAAATAAAAATAAAAACTCAAGCCATCTCCCCCACACCTTAGATTCAAAATGCCAGGACAAAACTCTGGCCTACTAGAACTTGTTTATCTCATGAATGAATGAGTGAGTGAGTGAAAAGCATCTAACCACCACCAAAAACGCCAGAGTCTTAGAATCCTTCCTGGTTGGCACTGCCCCCAGAAAACTGGCTGACTTCAAAAGACCTGCCTTCAAGCTCTGCCTTGGCCACCTTATTAACTATATGACCTTGGACTTGTCATCTGACCGCTCAGCCTTATTTTCCTCATCAGGAAAATAATGTGAATTAGATTGTTTTATAGGCTGCAAAGTCAGCTAAAAATCTAAGGTTTTTGGATGAATTTTTGGATGAATTCTTATCTTGATGGGTACATCCAGAGTTAGGCAAAAAGGAATTGAATGTTCAGATCAACCTGTCCTGAGGACCTTCAGCTCCCATCAACATAGACTGACTGGCCTTGGGGATGGGAAGATTCCTGGAAGAGCAGTTTGCTCAGGGGAAGGTATGAGAATGCTCACCACCAGCCCTGCCCTCTTAACGTATCAGTCAGATGGCTGGGTTATGCCCTTTGCTTTGGTCTCATTCTAACACCTAAGACAGCACCCTATGCACCTTGACTAAATAGAGAATCCTACAGTCATTCAGGCAGTAAATATTTATTTATTTATTTGGTACCAGGGATTGAATCCAGAGGAACTTAACCCCTGAGCCACATCCCCACCCCTTTAGTTTCTATTTTTAGACAGGATCTCGCTAAGTTGCTTAAGTCCTCACTAAGTTGCTGAGGCTGGCTTTGAACTTGTGATCCTCCTGCCTCAGCCTTCAGAGCTTCTGGGATTACAAGTGTGCACCTCTGCACCTGGCAATAAATTATTTAGCAGCCATCATAGACCAGTGCTAGGCACCAGGGATACCATGGGAACAAAATGACTGTGGTCCCTGTCTCCTTTGAGTTGGTGATCTAGCAGGAGGCAGATGTCAATCATCAATCACCCAGGAGAAATACAGGGGGCCATGGAGATATGCAATAAGAGATCCTGATCTTGGGGGTGAGCAGGACAAGCTTCCTTGCAGAAGTGACAGAATAACTGATCCTTGAACTCAGTGAGGAGCCGTGGATGAGGTGAGGAGGACTCTGGACAAGGGCTGTACAAAGTGCAAAGGTCTTGTGTTAATACTTCTGAAAACTGGAAGAAAGCTGGGTGTGGTGGTGCACGCCTATAATCCTAGCAACTAGGGAGGCTGAGGCAGGAGGATCACAAGTTCAAGGACAGCCCCAGCAATTCAATAAGGCCCTAAGCAATTTGGTGAAACCCTGTCTCAAAATAAAAAAAGAAAGAGGTCTGGGAATGTAGTTCAGTGGTAAAGCACCCCCACATTCAATTCCCAGTATCAAACAACAACAAAATCCTGGAAGAAAGCTGGTATAGTTATATGTTCCACTTACAAACAGAATTAGAGGGTGCTGGAGCAGTGGCTCAGGGGTTATGGCACTTGCCTGGCATAAGCGAGGACATACACAACGAAGTGTTGGAGCAACAAAAGTCACATGAAAAACTAAATAAAGTTGATTCTCTCTCTCACTGCCCCTCTCAAAAAATAATAATAAATTTTTAAAAACCCAGATAGAATTAGACATTTTGGCAAACATTTTGAAGGTAAAGAACACAATGAAGCCAGGCACAGTGGTGCATGCCTGTAATCCCAGGGGCTTGGGAGGCTGAGGCAGGAGGATTGCAAGTTCAAAGCTGGCCTCAGCAACTTAGCAAGTTTGCAAGTGACTTAGTGAGGGGATGTGGCTCAGTGGTTAAGCAACCCTGGATAAATCTCTGGAACAAAAACAAAACCCATAAGCAATGAGAGGCAACAGAAGGGCCTGCCCAGTGCATCTCAGCATGAAGAAGCACATGTGAGCTGAGAGAACAGTGTGTGCAGACTGAGGCTGGAAAGAGTTGGTGTGGTTGTTTCAAGGAACTGAAAGCAGACCCTGGGTGAGACCTGACGGGAGAGATTGGCAGGAGTTGGACTTAGCAGCTGCAGCCTTATGGGGAGTGAGCTGCTGTCTGTGCTTTAACCCAACAGCACGGGAAGCTGTTGTCGGTAACAGCGAGCGAGTAAGTGATCAGTTTCTATTTTGCAAAGCCAGGCCAACTTTTTTGGCACCTGATGTCACCCCTCACTGGAAATGTCCTCTTAGAAGAGGCTCTGAAACAAACCTATTCTTGGGGAAGCCAGCTTCCCCCTCCTCCGCTTCTCTACACCCTCCCTGGAGGGTCCGTCCAGGGAAGGTGAACCCTTGAACATGACCTCCACTTGCCAGACTCCAGAATGGCTTTGAACATCTAAAATCTGTTAGTGGAGAAGGTATGAACCATACTGGAATCTGGAGCCCCTCCCTTAGTCCACTGAACACTGCAAATGTGTAGGACTTTTAGTTTTCTTTCAGTACTGGGATTGAACCCAGGATGCTCTACCCCTGAGCCATATCCCCAGCCCTTTTAACTTTTTTTTTTTTTTTAAGAGAGAGGGAGACAGTGAGAGAAAGAGAGAATCAACTTTATTTTTTCATTGGGCCTTTGTTTCTCTGACACTTAGTTGTGTATGTGGGGGCTTGGGTTAGAACCTGGGTCCTCACACATGCCAGGGAAGTGCTCCAACTGCTGAGGCACTGCTCCAGCCCCCTTCACTTTTTATTTTGAAACAGGGTCTGGCTTAGTTAGGGCCTTGCTAAATTACTAAGTCTGACTTTGAACTTGCAATCCTCCTCCCTCAGCCTCCTGAGTCTCTGGGATTACAGAGATATGCCACCATGCCTGACCCTTTTTACTTTTTATCTTGAAACAGGATCTCACTAAATTGTCTAGACTGGCCTGGAACTTGCAATCCTCCTGACTCAGTTTCCAGATCCTGGGATTAAAGATGTGTGCCCCAGCCCCAGCCCAGGACCTTCTGATATACCAGGCCTTCCTCATCCATGCCCTTACCTAATCTTACAACTGGCCTGCAGGGTGGGTAGGGAGCTATAAACCCATTCTACAAAGAAGACTGAGACTCAGACACAGAGCGGGATGTATATTTTGGTTAAGGTATAGACTACACAGCTAGGGAGGAACATGCTTGCTCCTTAGTCCTGAATTCATTCCATACTCTGTATCCTGCCCTTTCTGCCAGTGCCGCCCCCATCATTGCTTATTGAGGGAGGACAGGGAGGAGGGGCTGGGAGTGGGAAGGCAGGGAAAGAGCCTTGCAAAAGGGGGTGAGCAGAAGGTCATCCTGGGTGTCCCTGGGCTACACAGGGGAAGTGAAGAGGAGAGGGAAAGGGACAACTAGGAGCAGCAAAGAACAAGAATTGGGGTGAACTGAGCATGGTGGCCCAGGCCTGTAATCCCAGCAATTCAGGAGGCCGACGCAGGAGGACTGCAAGTTCAAAGCCAGCCTCAGCAATTTAGCAAGGCTCTGAGTAACTTAGCAAGACCCTGTCTCAGCATTAAAAAAAAAAGGGGGGGAGGCTGAGGATGTGGCTCAGTGGTTAAGCACCGCTGTGTTTAATCCCCACTACCAAAAAAAAAAAAAAAAGAGAGAGAGAATTGGGTTGAGACAACGTAAAATGATCAGTTCGGTGCCTTTCTGGGGGACCCAAACCTTGGGTAACGAATCTTCTTTGTATCCTGCAGACACCTTGGATCCCAACTGCCTGACCTGCTGGAGGATGAGCCAGAATTCCTGGGTGGGCACAGGGATAGCAGCTCTTCCCTAACATTCTTGTGGGAAGAGCTGTTTTCTTGTTCAGTTCCCCCCTAGACTGTGAACTCCCGTGGGACAAGGTCTATTGTCTGGTTCAATATCTTATCTCCCAGTGCCTGAAGCAGTTAACTTTTGTTGAATCAATGAGAACACAAACAAATGAATACTGGCTGGTAGTAATGCCTGGCAGAGCAGGAGGGTGCAGACTGCCACAGCTGCGATGGAAGTAGGCTCAAGTTCCCAGCACTGATTTGTTATGGGATTCTCCTAAAGACCAGATAGGGGCGGGCCAACCTATTTAGATCCACAGAGGAGCAATTCAAAACTCCAGACAGGTCTAGCAAGTTCGCCAGAATCACACAGTTCTGGCTAGAGCCTGGAGGGTCTATTCACCGTCCAGGGTTGGGAATGAAAACACAGAGCGCTTCTCCCATGGGGGTACTGGGCAGGGGGCAGACTGGAGGAAATGCCCCAGGTGCCACAGGGGAAGCAGACAGGCTTCTGCATGCTTGGGTGAGTCCAGGGACTCGGGCCAGAATATTTAAAAAATGCTTCTCACCTTGCCCTCTTGGGGCTATGGACCCAGGTAGCTGGGACTGCCTCTGCCTGGGCAGAGAAGGGAGTAGAGATGTTTTCCCAGAGCCTCTGGTCCCATCCCCTTGGGCCTCCACCCCAGGCTCTGGTTTGGAAGGAAATTAGGGTTCTTGGGTGGCTGTTTTGCCTCTGGGTAGTTGAGGAACCCCCCAAGCCTCACTTTCTGGTCTCCACTAAATAACAGACCATCCTCAAAACTGGTGAAATCTACCAAGGGAAAAGAGGTCCAAAGGCTAGCAACTAGCCTGAAGTCATGCAAGTTCAAATCCAGGTATCCTGATTCCAAGTCAAACTGTTCCAGAAGTGAGAGCACAAGTGATCTTCAACCTTCTTTGCTAATAGACAGCCATTGATAGGCAAAAGAGTGTAATCAGTAAAGAAAATATGCAACCCAGCCTCCAGCTGCTGGAACTCCCTACCCTAGGGCTGAGACCTTTTTCTTGTCCTGGAGCAGGACGCTCTTTCAGGCTGGCCAGGCATTTTGGGTAGGAATGCAGTTTTGCAGCTGACTGGGCTCATTGTTGTCACTTCCTAGCCCCTTGACCTTGGGCAAATCTGCACACCCTGTGTCTCATTTTTCTCATCTGTAAAATGGGGAAACTTGTAGGGCATAGAGCTAATATGCGTTGAGCCGTTTTGTTTCTCATTCCTGCCATCCCACTGTACTGGGGATTGAACCCAGGTGTGCTTTATCTTTGAGATACATTCCCTCTTTATTTTCTTTCTTTTTTTTTTAAGGAGAGAGAGAGAGAGAGGAAAAAAGGATAATCAACTTTATTGAGTTTTTATCTGGTTTTTGTTGTTCTGACACTTTGTCTATGTGGTGCTGGGGTTTGAACTTTGAACCTGGGTCCTTGGGCTTGCCAGGCTAGTGTGATACCACTGAGCCACCACTGCAGCCCCCTATCCCTTTTTTTTTTTTTAAGACAGGGTCTCACTAAGGTGCTAAGGCTGGCCTCAGACTTCTGAGTCACTGGGATTACCTGTCAAGAGTCCGAGTCTTTTGGAATGCTGCTTACTACACACTAAATATTCTATCAAATGTTAGCCATTGGGCTGGAGCAGTGGCCTGGCAGTTACGGTGCTTGCCTGGCATGCGCAAGTACACTGTTTCAAACCCTAGCACCACGTACACCACGAAGTGTCGGAGCAACAAAGGCCACATGAAAAACGGAATAAAAATTGATTCTCTCTCTCTCTCTCTGTCTCTCACTGTCCCTGTCTTTTTTATATAAAAAAGAATATTAGGGGCTGAAGTGGTGGCTCAGCGGTTTCGGCTCTTGCCTGGCAAGCACGAGGACCCGGGTTCAAACCCCAGCACCACGTACACAACTAAGTGTTGGAGCAACTAAGGCCATGTGAAAAACTAAAAATACAGTTGTTTTTCTCTTTCTCTATCTTTCTCACTGTCCCTCTCTTTAAAAAAAAAAAAAAAAAAGAATATTAGTCCTTGTCAAGGAAGGGCATAACAAGACTCGGAAAGGAATTTATTCAGTCCTAGTCCCCACTCCCAGGACAATGTTCTATAATACATCTTGCAGAAGTGCCTGAATGGTGACGCTCTTGGTGGCCTCTCCCAGGTAAGCCTATCCTCATCGATTCCCAGGTCATTGAGATCCCCATCTTTGCCTTCCTGTGGGCACATTAAGCAGTGTTGTGTCCTTAGGAACTACAGAACTACATCCCCAGCCCTTTTTATTTTGAGACAGAGTCTCTCACCAAGTTGCTTAGGGCCTCACTAAGGTACTGGGACTGGGTTATGAACTTGGGGTCTTCCTGCCTCAGCCTCCCAAGATGCTGGGATTACAGGAGTGTGCCACCATGCCCAGCTCTCTTCTTTTAGTATTGGGGATTGAACCCAGGGGCGCTTAACCACCTGGTTAAGGGAGTTATATCCCCTGCCCTTATTTATTATTTGGTGGTTCTAGGGATTGAACTCAGGACCTAGGGTATGATAGGTAAGCACTCTACCACTGAGCCACAATCCTAGCCCTTTTCTTTTTATTTTATTTAATTAATTTAGTTAAAGAGAGAGAGAGAATCCATTTTATTTATGTTTTTATCTGGCCTTTGTTTCTCTAACACTTGTGTATGTGGTGCTGGGGTTCAACCTTGGGTCCTTGCACATGCCAGGCAAGCGCTCCAACCTCAGAGCCACCGCTACAGCCCCTTGTTTTTATTTTTGAGACAGGGCCTTGCTAAGTTGCTGAGGCTGGTCTTGAACTTGTGATCCTCCTGCCTTAGCCTCCCAAATCACCGGGATTACAGGTGTGCGCCACCAGGCAGGACTCAAGGCACTTCTTAATGTCCCTGGGCTTCTGCTTTTTCACTTGTAAAAATGGGAATACTAAACACCATCTGCCACAGTGGTTGTGGGGAGTATGTGCCCAGCACCCCACTGACTTCTATGTCCCTTTTCATGTAGGTGGAACGTGTGGACTGCTTCCTCTCACCCTTGCTCCTCCTGGAGAGTGGCAGCTTCGAACCTGCACTCTGACTCTAACCGTGACATGTTGGGCAAATGACTCACCCTCTGGGGAAAGCAGGTGGAGAGTTCATCCGTACCCACCTGAGTCAGAGTTCACTGGAGTCTTGACCAAGCCCTGTCACCTCAGATGACCCCTCTTCTCATAAGCTCTCTGCCATGTCAACTGACTGGAGTCTTAAACTGAGACTCACGCAGGAGAACAAGATCCAAAGCCTGTGCACAGGGCAGAGGCCTCCGCCAACTGGGGGAGGGGTTTCCCACTCCGTTTCCATCTCCATCACCTGACTGACTGGTCACCAACTCACTGACTGACTGACAGAAGGGAAGCAAAGGAAGCTGAAAGACAGGTTTGTGTCCTGAAATTTTTAGCACAGGGAGAAACAGGAGTTTCTACCCTAATTTCACAAACGCACCTTGCACGTGGCACCTATGATATTTAGCATCCCCGTCCCTGGGCTGGAAGGCAGAATTGGGCAGTAAAAACTTGAGGCCATGGGCACCAACAGAAATCATCTGCCTACCCCCGCCCCATCCCATCAGTGAATTTGGGAACAAGGTTGAAATTGCATCAGAGGGTCAGAATTCCACTCAAGGGCCTTCCCAACACGTGTGTGACCCTGGGTAAGAGGCTTGATCTCTTTGAGTCTCAATTTCCTTGTTGCCGGATGGGGATAATACCTGAGCAGCCTGCTATTGTGAAGATTAAATGTGGAGACAAATGGGGCACCACGGGGGATGGAACGCGGCAGGGGACTTGTTTCATTCAATAGCAAACATCTAAGACTTACTGTGTTGCCAGGATCTCTATACTAGGGGCTGGAGACCACATTAATAAACAAGGTCAGTATGGTCTTCACCTTCTCCATACTTGCAAGAGAAGGCAAGAGACAGGCATGGAATGAAAGCAACTGTGTGGAGTAATGGTTAAGGCAACTGGGTTGGAATCCCAGTCCTACCATTCACCAACTGGGAGACATGAGCAAGTCATGTCTGTAGGCCTTGATTTACCAACAGTAAAATGAACCTGAACAGCACCGGCTTCCGAGGGTGAGCTGACACACCAAAACTTATTTCCAGCACGAGTAAACACGGGACCAGCGCTAATAAAAGGGTTTGCAGGATGTGTAGTAGACAGAGAGCAGAGAGATGCCAAGGCCGGGTGCTGAGTGCACATACCCAGTGGGGAGGGCACAAGAAGGAAGCTGCTCCTGAAGGAGGGCCGTAGGAGGGCAGGGGCAGTGTTGGCTGTGCTGGGGAGAGGAGCGCAGGCAGGGTGTGCACCGATGAAGCAAGGGGATTTACGGAGCTGCAGCTTCAGGAGTCAGCCAAGGGTTTGAAGGGAGCGTCACAATCAGGTTGAAGCTTTAAAGTGTTCCTTTTACTTTCCAAGGTCATGTGGAAAGGAGGACTGTCGTCTTATTAATGAACCCCCACGCCTGAGCCCGGAGATTAGGGCAGTTTCTTGCTGTCTCTCATTCCCCTTGGGACTTCCAGACTCACCAGCTTCAACATCTTCCAGGAGTGAAGCAGGGGAAGACTTAGGAAGGACTGAAGTTAGAATCAGGCCCGGGGACCCCTACATGCTCGCCCACACACTCCCTCGGTTGGAACTCTTGGGCACATCATCTCTCCTGGGTGTTGTGAATATTCAGTCGCAAACGCGCCGATCTAGCCTGGTTCATATTATGTCCTCAGGAAATAGAGGGTTCACCTCTCCTTGCCTTCACCAGAGGCCAGGAGGGCCAAAAACGGGGGTGAGGAGGAGTGTGGCGGGGAGCGGACTCCAGAGAAGCAGAGGAGCAAGTGCGTTTTCAAAACGCACAGTACTGGGGAGGGAGCGGTGGCTCAGCGGTTAAGGCGCATGTTGGGGCGACGGAAGCCACAAGAAAAACTAAAGTTGATTCTTTCTCACTGTCCCTCTTTTAAAAAAAATGTACAGTAGTATTTGCAAAGGGACAAATTGTTCGGTCCCCTAAACCAGTGTTTACGGGGTAGGTGAGTGACAGAGTCACCAGTAACCGGTAACCTGGGGAGGGGTCCAGAGCGGCGGAGCCGGGCACCGTGACTCCGCTTGGAGGTCAGAGGACACCCAGCGATGCGCACGGGAAAGGGGAACTGCTTTCCCAAGCTGGGACAACCTGTGCCTCCCACCTGGTGTAGGCACGCAGGAAAGAACGGGCTGGAGGAGCGGGTGCATTTCTGAAAATCCCAGGGTCGGAGACTGGGAAAGTCCGCCGCCCTGGCTCTGCTGGACGAGGACTCGTGCACACGCAGGCCGCCACCCTAACGAGGGTGCCTCCCTCCCACGAGCGTCAGACCCGACGCGACCCAAGTCCAACCTTGCCCCCGAGCCCAATCCCACCTTCGCTCGCGTCGCGGAGCCTCGGGGACAGCCAGGAGGCGTGGCCCGAGGGCGGCCCGCCCCTTTGATGTGCGCCGTCGCCACTGTGATTGGACAGTCGCTTGTGACGTGTGGGGACTGCGGTGGGCCCGGGTGCTGCGGCTGCCGCAGCGCCGGCCGCGGCTCGGGCTCCCGCTCCCGGGCATTTAAAGGGGACGCGGCGGCGGCCCGGGGGGATGGGGGGCAGGTGGAGGGGACGGCTCAGACGCACATCATCCACGGTCCCTCGGGACTGGAGGGACTCGTGAGCCGGAGCCCAGAAATCCGGGGGAGGATAAGACACCGCATCCCCCCCAATTCCCGTAAGCACCCCTTGCTCCATCCTGCACCCAAATACCTTAGGTAGATCACCCCTCCCCACTCCTTACATTCTAAACTCAGCCGGGACAGACCTCTGCCGCCGCCGCTCCCACGTGAGTCCTGGGTTCCGCGAGGTGGGGAGGGTTGGGGTCCCAGTGTAGGGCGGGGGGCTGTGTGGAGTTTCAGGGCGCTCTCACGCGCGTGGCGGTGGGGGTGTCCCTGGAGCAGAGGAAAGAGTCCTATTCTATCCCAAGACGAGGTGCCCGGGTGTTTCTCCCCGACCCCGATCCGGCTTTGGCAAAGCCATGGAATCGGTACCTCCTTGCTCCCTGCCACCCGTAAGTCTTCCCGTCTCCCCAAGCCGCGCGCGCTGCCCCCCGCCCGCATTAAAGCTAAGCACCCGCCAGCTGGGGGTGTGCCAGAGTGCCTGCTTTCCAGTCACCTCTAAAAATATCTCCCCCAACCCCGTGGCAGCTGCCACCTCTCTACCTCTACCCAGTGAAGATCTCCTCTCTGCTTGTCCACCCGGGCTGGGAGAGCCCAGAGGTGACTCCTAGTCACAGATTCTTCACTGGCACCAATATACAGCTAGCTCACAGCCTAAGGGAACCAGCTCTGGGGCAATAGGGGAAGGTCCAGCTGCAGTTTTCCCAATAGGCCCAGAGACCCCTGAGTTCTAATCCCGATTTTGATGCTGTGTTACCCCCATGATGTTAGTTTGACCTCTCTGGGCCTCTGTTTTTTCTAGTTGATGTTTGAGGTTGGTGAAAGAGGAAGGTGATGAAGTTGGGGGAGCTCTGCAGGGAGGCAGGAAACTCCAGCTTTAAAATGTAGCATATGATTTCTAGTGATTGACTTGACTTATTTAGGGACAGGGCTTACTGTGGTATTTCAGGAATCCTCAACCCCATTCTCATCTTGCACTTTTTCCTGCGGAAAACTGTTCTAAAACTGGGCTTCATCTACCCATTAGAAGGATGAATTTCAAGCTTAGGGCTCTATTTCAAAGAGGGTCCTATTTCCCTCCCTCATTCCCAGGGACTCTTCCACTCCCTTCCCACAGATTTAAGCTAAGAGCATTTGAGTCAAAGGCAGGAGGAAGCAAGCAGGAACCTATGATCCTAGATGAATCAAGGAGGCAGGCACTAATCTTAGATGGAATTAGAAATGGACTCCTAGCCACCTCCAGAAACCCTTCTCTTCTCTCTCTGCTCTAGCCTGAGGGAGAAGCTCAGAAATCCTGCCCTCTTTTCTTGGAGATCCTTTTGGTGACCACTCAGGACAAAGCTGCCAGAGGTGAGTGACCTTTCGGAAGGTTACAGGAGCCAGATTCCACCTGGGGATGAGTCCCTCCAATTGGTGTGGAGTGGGTGGGGGTGTCACAGCATAGCTTTCGAAGTCTCCAGGGAAGATGACTGGCTTTCTGCTTTGAAGATGAAATGAATCAGGGCAGCCCATCAAACAAGTGTTTAACTGACTTCCCTAAATGCCATTAGATTAAAAAAATGCAACTATGCCTTTTACTGTTGAGAAATGAGAAGTTCTGAGTATAATTAAATAGCAAGAGAATATCCAAAGCCCGGCATGGTGGGCCAGGTTTGTAATCTCAGCAGCTAGAAAGGCTGGTGGGAGGATCACAAATTCAAAGCCGGTCTGGGCAACTTAATGAGACCCTGTCCCAGAACAAAAAAATAAAAAGGGCTGAGGATGTAGCTCTTGGTTGAGCAACCCTGGGTTCAATCCTTGGTTTTGAAAAAAAAAAAGGAAAAGAAAAAGAAAAAAGGAGCCAGGTAGGGTGGTGCACACTTGTAATCCCAGCAGCTTGGGAGGCTGAGGCAGGAGGATCACAAGTTCAAAGCCAACTTCAGCAACCTAGCAGGGCCTTGTCTCAAAAAACAAAAACAAAAACAAAAACAAAAAGGACTGGGGATGTGACTCAGGGGTTAAGTGCCCCTGAGTACAATCCCTGGTATAAATTATATATATATGAAACGAGGGCAAAGTAATGAAATGGTGAGATACTTTTTTTGTGGGATGAAAGTTGGTTTCTGTGTGGCTCTGGCCACCCCTTGCTCTTTCTATCTTCCCTTCTCTGTTTTCTGCCTGCCTGACACTGTGCCTGTCCATGTTTGCTTTTACAAACAAGGCATCCTCTGACCTTTCTCCTTGACTCACCTAGACCCAGCAGACATGTGATATCAGCCAGGATTTTGACTGGGGACACCCTTCCACCCACATGCTGTTCCCTTGTCCCTCATTCCTCCCTCCCCTTCTTTCTCTCACTTTCTCCTTAAGCTGTGTCTGCTTTCCCAAATCCATCACGCTTTTTGCCCGTTGTCCCATTCAGCTTTGGACCCTCTCTCTATTCCCACTTAAAAGTTGTTGGGGAAAAAACTAAACCCATATCCCATCCTTACTGAAGTGGTTTGATGCGTGTGTGGTCAGGGGATGGGGAGGCAGGGCGCACCTTTAGATGGAAGGTCACAGAACCTGTGTTCTGCCCTTGGGATGCTCCATTCTCTGCAGGGGGCCAGCTGCTTCTCCCTGCTTCTTTGGGATGGTCAGGGGAGAGTGTCACCTTGACAAAGTCAGAGGAGTTTACAGTGTCACCCATTGTCACCACCAGAGGGCAGCAGGCAGCCAAACCTTTGCTCTTGGTCTAGTCTCCTGGCTGTCAAAATCTTTCCAATTATCCCAGCTACCTCAGGTCTCTTTCTCAACCCTTGGAAGAAAGCTGGTAGGGGGGAGTAGGGAGGAGCTGACACCTACAGGGTCCTTGGTAGCTGCATTGATGCAGGCCTCAAGAGGCCAAACCTGGTCCCCAAAGCCACACAGCAAAATTGCAGATATTTCAATTCTGCTGGACTCCAGACTTCTAAGAGCACACAGGCCAGTCGCAGGTCCCCTGTAGAACCCCCATGGGTCTTGCCCCCCATCTTTGGTACAGTAAATCCTGGTTTTTGACCCCTTCCACTACTTACTATCTATTTGTGGCATGATACTGGAGATTAAACTCAGGGGCACTTTACACTGAGCTACATTCCCATCCCTTCTTATTTTTATATTTTACTGTATTTTTTATGGTACCGGGGATTGAACCTAGGGCTTGGCGTATGCTGGGCAAGTACTCTACCATTGAGCTACATCCCCAGTTCTTATACCTTTTGAGACAGGGCCTCGCTAAATTCAGCAGGCTGGCCTCCAACTTGTGATCCTCTTGCCACAGTCTCCCAAGGTGCTGGGATTATGGGCATATCCCATGGTGCCCGGAGTCTCCTTCCCCCCCTTCCCTTTTGATGGCACAGGGAAGGCAAAGCTGTGTGGTAGAATCAGGCTCTACCACATGTAAACAGCATGGCCTTGGGCAAGTGAGTCAGCCTCTCTGAGCCCTTATCTGCTGATCTCATGTGATTGATGAAGCAGTGAAAGAATGAGTCAAAGTGGTTTTTAAACTATGACATAGGGGGCAATGTGTAGGGGTAATGATCATGCTAGAGAAAAAAAATGCCCTGGACTCTGCCTCTGAGATCTGGTTTTGAGATGCTGCTGCCAATCATAGTGAGTGACCTTTGGGCAAGTCATTTGTCTCGGTCTCTAATATAATGCCATCTGTGACCTCTCTGGCGTGCTAGCAAGGTGCATTTGCAAATGCTGTGCCCATTTAAGGTTTTGTTTTTGCTGAGATCCTGGGAGTGGCTACTGGGGCTCAGCAAGAGCCAGGGCCAAGTGAGCACAAGTGGTGGAAGCAGGTCAACTAACTGGATGCCAGTAAATGGACTTTTTGGTTGTCAGGAGCTCTGGACGACGGCTAGAGGCCAACAGAGTCCCTAAAGGTGGTGCTCAGGGTGATGTACTGACAATGAGTGGGTGTCTTCCAGTTGCTGGCCTTCGATGCCTGACTAGGGTAAGTGGATCCCTCCACTTCTCTACCATGGGGTGGGAGGAGCCCTAACCAGCCCCTTTCAGCTTGCCCTCACCTCCATCTGGGCTCCACTAACCCCTGGAAGCTTCTGTCCCAGTGTGGGATACCTTACATCTTCAACTTCAGGGATCCTGGGCCACTGAGATTCCCAGATGGATGTTGCTGAGAGCAGAGGAGATGACTCTAGGGATGAGGTCAAAGGGGGACAGTTCTGTTAGGGAGGCAAGTAACAGGTTCAAATCCCTGCTACAAAATGCAGAGCTTGGTCTTTTTTTGTTTTATAAGGTCGACCAGGTAACCAACATCCCAGGAAGATTAGAGAGAGGGGAAGGAAGAAACCAGGCTCCTTTAAGATGAATTGGCGCCAGAGGCAGGGGCTGGGGGGAGGCAATACAGTGGGTATTTGCAGCTGAACAGGATCCAGT
>PVKS010000999.1:123581-158641 GCA_004027875.1 Aplodontia rufa
CGTCTTCCTGTTCATCAGACTATCTCCACATTCCCCTAGCATGACTTCCTCCTGTCCCCGCTACTGGCCCCCTCCTCCTCTGCCTTTTCAGCCACTGCTGCTCTCTTTCCTCTTCCTCACCTGTCTCCCAGGTATGCCGTGGCCTGGCGCGGGAGGCTCCTACCTCCCCAAGCCCCACTGCTTCTCCTGCTGCCCGCTTGCTTCGGACTCTGGCAGAAACCCCACCTGCTGACACGTTCCTCCCAGGGAATTGGCAAGTGATTAGTGATCAGCTGTCAGCACAGGGCCCTAAAATCCCTGGAGAAGCTGTGTCCCATCCTTGGACCCCTACCCAGAGCCATCTATCTGGAAGCAGCTCCCAAGAACTTCCCTGGGTCTTGTGTGGTCAGTTCACCTACCTGGTAATTCCAAGGGCCCAAATCCAGTTCTCTGGCCAGTGCAAAGGTCCAGGAACCTAACCCTGAGGCCTGGCACTCAGTATCCACATGCCTTGGATGATGCCCAAAGAATCTTCTCTGGAGTCTGCCTCCTTATTGTCCACCATAGTCCCATATATAGCTCATTGATCCCACAAGGACCAAAAGGAACACGAGGCTGCTTCAGCTGGGTGAATGGGTGGACCCCTCTGCCCCAGCTCTGCTTGCTAAGGAACTATTCCCTCCACCCTCTTTGTCCACACCAACCACAGGGGCCAATGGAAATTCCTAAATGATTCTTGTCCAGGAACCTCCCAAAGGGGCGATCCCTAGGAAGTTACTCTTCCCTTCTAAGCTGATTCTTTTAAGCAGTGACCCCGGATGAGATTAGCAGAAACAGGAGCCAAGGAAACCCTTCTGGGTTCAGGACTGGGATGATCCCCTGGGTGTAGATCCTAGTGCGGTTAACTGAAAGGTGCAAGAGGGTGGGCAGGGAAGGCTGGGGTTGGGGGCGCAGCTTTGAGTACTCCTCAGAGCTTAACCAGCCTTGGGTCCTCCTCAGGTCTTGGACGTGCCAGCGCCTCTGGCCGTGGCCCGCTAACCAGCCTCTCCCGGGCCGGCTCCCGCCGCGCCCCCTCTCGCTTGTCCCTTCCTCCTCCTCCTCCTGCTGCTCCTCTCCCCCCTGCTCCCAGGACAACGGGATGGCGGCGCAGGGCACACCGCGCTTCCTCCTGACCTTCGACTTCGACGAGACCATCGTGGATGAAAACAGTGACGACTCGATCGTGCGCGCTGCACCGGGCCAGCGGCTGCCTGAGAGTCTACGTGCCACCTATCGTGAGGGCTTCTACAACGAGTACATGCAGCGCGTCTTCAAGTACCTGGGTGAGCAGGGCGTGCGGCCGCGGGACCTGCGGGCTATCTACGAGGCCATCCCCCTGTCTCCGGGTATGGGCGACTTGCTGCAGTTTGTGGCCAAGCAGGGCTCCTGCTTCGAGGTTATTCTCATCTCGGATGCCAACACTTTCGGTGTGGAGAGCGCGTTGCGCGCTGCCGGCCACCACGGCCTGTTCCGCCGCATTCTCAGCAACCCGTCCGGGCCAGACGCGCGGGGACTGCTGGCGCTGCGGCCGTTCCATACGCATAGCTGCGCGCGCTGCCCAGCCAACATGTGCAAGCACAAGGTGCTCAGCGACTACCTGCGCGAACGGGCCCACGATGGTGTGCACTTCGAGCGCCTCTTCTACGTGGGCGACGGCGCAAACGATTTCTGCCCCATGGGGCTGCTGGCTGGCGGCGATGTGGCCTTCCCGCGCCGCGGCTACCCCATGCACCGCCTCATTCAGGAGGCACAGAAGACCGAGCCCAGCTCCTTCCGCGCCAACGTGGTGCCCTGGGAAACGGCCACCGACGTGCGCCTCCATCTGCAACAGGTGCTGAAGACGTGCTGAGCACTGCCACCTGGAGGGGGCGCCCGGGGCAAGCGGGCGGAGGAGGGCGGGGAGAGGGAATTGGGAAAGACAAACCTAGTTTTACTACTCCCTTTTCCCTTTCGCTTTGCTATGTCCCTCCGGTAACATCTGGAATTCGTTCATTTGGGGGCTGGGAGAGTGGGGTTCGGAACCGTCCCTATCTATGCAGTTAAACCATGTGGCTGCCTTTCCCAGTTCCACTGCGAACACTTCAATTCTGGAGTCTGGTCCAAAGGGGAGTGATGCGTAATCCTTGAAAGACAGCAGTGTTTCCAAAACCCTGTCCTCCAAACTGGGAGGAAGGGGCTCCCTGGCAGATGAGAGAAGGAAAATTTCCCACTGCTTTCACTGCTGCCTCCGGTTGCCTCCCCTCCCCCAGTCTTCTCTCAAGGCGACCCAGGATCCCAAACTCCTCTTGGCCGCACCGGACTTCCCGCGGAGACAGATGATCCTCTCCGCCTACACCTCCAGACCTTCTCCATCTTGCTTCAGCCACGGGAATCCCACACATTTTCTGTGCTCGCAACACCTTCTTGCCTTTCCCCGCCCACCCCGCCAGCACCCGTAAAGGGAAAAAAAGCCAGAGGGAACAGTCGCCTCCTGGTGGTGGAACGAGGTATCACACCGTCCACCTCGATTAATGCCAGCCAGGGACCTCACAGCGTGCGAAGGTGTCTCCTCGCACCCCAGCTTCGTCTATGCAGCAAGAGACCAGGGACTTCACCAAAGCCGTCCTCCAAGTCCCCCTCCTCACATATGGAACAGAAAGCCATGACGTTTTTACACAGCCAGGGAAACCCAACCCCTTCTCCCTCTGGTGTTTTAGAACTATAAAGGAGGTGAAGGGGGAAAAGTGACTGAGATCTCTCCTGCGCCGCTATCTGAAGGTTGAGAGTGAGGTGGTTCTTTGCTCTCAGAAAGCCCCTCTTTAGTGAAGGAGGTTGTCCCCGCTGTTCAGTTTGAGGAACCAAGACTGAACGCACACAGGCACACAGAGCAAGGAGCAAAAGAGCTAGGCCATCAGTGGCTGCCAGGGACCTCTGGGGGTCTAGTGGAAGGAGCACACATGAGGACTAAGGAGGTGGAGAGACATTACTGGGGCATTCAGCAGGCTACAGTTTGCAGGAGCCTTAGAACCAGATGCCTTTCAATCCATCCCCTCTGGTCCCCTAGCCCTGCAGGGCAGTCCTCAGGTCGTAAGAGTTTTATTCAAAGTTGGCACTTGGCAACTGGAGACCCTACTCTGTGTGGAGTAGGGGTCCTCTGTGGACAAGACGACCAAATTCCTTGACTTCAGTCCTTTCCCATCTGCAGTGGGCCTCTGGGAGCCTTCTCTCTTTAGGATTCTTCCCTTGAAGGGACAACACAGCTCACCGCCCAAGTCCAGGCCTAGTCCAGCCTTGACTGAAGCAGGCTTTGTTCTGGGGATCAAGAGGTGCACTCCAGGCAGAGGTTGGGTGGGCCCAGGGAGATCCCTGGGGTGTCAGATGCTGGGCTCCACATAGTTCCCTGGGAAGAATCCACTCCCTTCTGAGCTGATGCCCTCGCACCACCCATCAGAGTAGCGGCGGGTGACGCAGATGACCGTGCCCTCGGTGAAGGAGAGCTCGTTGTCCTTCTGTCCCGTGTATGGATACAGTGTCACCACTGCAGAGCAGGAGGAGAGGGTGCCAGTGAGGTGTACCACCTGCCCGTCCCCAGTAGGGATATAGGGGCCCAAATACTGGAATTAGGGGAGCACCTGGGGGAGAAGGCTGCAGCTTTCAGGACCCCTCCCCAGCTTGGTTAATATTTCAATACCAGGCCAGCTGCTTCCCAACCTGTTTCCTGCAACTCGGTTAGGTTTATCAGATAAAGCGGGGAAGGAGGGGTAAATTCTCACGTTTGAGGAGGGAGGGGAGAATGCCTTTGTGGTAGGAGAGTGGGGGTCAGGGCAACAGAGGGCCTCAGGATCTGGTGCTCTTCAGTTCTAGGAGTCAGGTACCTTTCTCCAAGTACGTAGCTGGGACCCAGCTGGGTTCTTCTGGTCCGAAGCCTGGCGGGGGCGGAGGCGGCAGCCCCAGGTCATCTACCTCCAGGGGCGGGGGAGGGGGCAGGTCCAGGGGCAAGGACAGCTCTGCGGGTGGCAGGGAAAGCAAATGGCTGCAAAGAGTGGCAGGCAATCTTACACTCGCCTCCGGGAAAGCCACTGCTCCAGAGGCCCCAGGATCTATCTCCCTCCAGGGCGCACCCATCCTGGTGCTGCTACACTGCTGTTCGCACGCAGAAGGCGCTGGGAAAACACGTTGAAGGACCAAACAGTACAGGGTCAGACTTTGCCATTTAACTGGGTGGCACTACTCAGGTCCCTTAGCTTTGCAGCCACAGCGGTTTCGTCTCTTTACGATCCTCTGAGGGTTAAGTTTAAACGAGAGGATGGGTGAGGAGCGTGGAACATAGGACCTGGTGTGAAGTGGGCGCGAGTTCTCTTAGCTCGGGTGCGGTGCATCAGCCACGCGGCGCTCACGGAGGCTGAGGGGTCAGCGCCGAGAGCCACAGAGTGCGGAGGTGCCCCAGCGACCGGGCTCGACGAGTGCGCAACTCCTTACCCGGTGGGGGCGGGGACAGCTCCTCGAGTGGAGGCGGCGGCAGGAAGACCTCGGCGGCGTCGGTTGGGGGCGGAGGAGGTGGGGCTGGGGGTGCCTGTCCCTTGGACTGCAGGACCCCAGCGACACCTTCGGCGCTGCTGCTGCCCAGAGAAAGTCGGGTTGGGGCACTTTCTGTACCAGCGACCCCCCAATAGCCCCCCCCTCCAGCCCGAAGCCCCGCCTCCTAAGCTGCCCCGGTGAATCGGCGCCCTCTCCACCCCGGCGGTCGCCGTGACAGCGGGCAAAAGGCCCCCTCTCAAATCCACAGCCCGCCCACTTGGGCGTGCAGGGCTCACCCGGCTGAAGTCAGGGAAGAGGCGGATGAGGCGGCGGAGAGCTTGCCGTCAGGCACCACCGGGAGTTGCACCGGCTCGGGGATCCTGGGTGGTCTCCTGGAGGGGAGAGGGGTAGCCTGAGAAGGGAGGACGGCTCCTGACCCGCAGGGCTCGAGATCGAGGAGGAGCGTGCAGCTGGCGGAGGGGGAAGGTTGGCGCCCGGCGTCAAGCGCGGCGTCGTGAGCATCAAGGCGCCAAGTGCGGCGGGCAGGGGCGGGGGAGCAGTTTCGGGATCGCGCTGCTGCACCAGGCTGGTTAGGATGCCCTAGAAGCCTCACCCCAGCGTGGCGGAGGCAGGTGTGGCAGGCGCCTTGATGCTCTTTCGAGACAGGGTCCCAGTCCGTGACAGCTGCGTGCTCAGGTCCTGCCAGGAAGGTGGGTAGGGCTAGCATCCTGGGATGGGGGCAATCCCCATCCTCAAACCAGAGTGGAGCTAGGGGAGGGATGGACTGAGAAGTGGGAGGGACAGCGCGGGCACAGCAAGTTCCCACTTCCGCTTCCCAGCCCCGCTCCGCCCTACCCCCATCTTCACTTGCCACCTGTCATCGCCCGTTCCGATGGCAGGGCCTCAAGTCTGCCGCAGGCCCTACTGTGGGACTGAGTCTGTTTCTGACTGAAACTCAGAGCACAGACTTCGGAGGGCCACTTCCTCTGCATAGCCACAGTGACTGAGTGGGCCCCTCAGTCTCACCCTTCCCCCAAGCCATCTCAGAGCCCAGTACTCTGTGGTGACTTAGTGATTCTTAACTTGAAAAGATCTGAACCCCAGCATGAGCTGAGGAGGGGGCCAGGCCACTCTCAGAAGCATCCCACCGTCATTTTCATAGAACAATGGAACTGACTTTTCAGAATTCAGGACACTTAGAAGGTAGTGTGCAAATGGCAGGATGTGAGCCAGCAGAAGAAGGGGCACCTCCGTAAGGAATGAGATTTCCCCAAGAGTGGGCATATGGGAAACTGTTTTCTCTTTGCTCTTCTTCTCTAGGAACAAGACAAAAGGGACTTCAACTCTGGCATAAAGAATAAATCAAGGGGCTGGGGATGTAATTCAGTGTTAGAGCACATGTTCAGTACATGCAAGAAGGCCCTGAGTTTCATCCTCAGCACCACAGAAAGAGTGAGAGAGAAAGTTGGATAACAGAAAGTACTTACTGGTACAGAGACCTGGTGACTGAAGGAGGGAGTGTAGATTCCCCTTTTTGGAGGACTGATATGTTAGGGATGTCATGGGGGGGTCATTTAGACACAGGGGAACTTCTAAGCTAGTCTGGAATGATAAAGTGTGGAGAAAAGAATTGACAAAATAGGTAGAGAGAGAGAGAGAGAGAGAGAGAGTGTGTGTGTGTGTGCGCGTGTGTTCTCCTACTTTGCAGGAGATAGGCAGAAAAGAAAGCACAAGAGTCAGGCTCCCCTCTCCACCATGTCCCTTTTGTGTGGCTGCATCCTGCTCTTCCTCACCACCAGCAGCTCTGGGGTGACTGCTCAGTGCAGTGACCTCAAACCCCCAGACAGAGGAAGTTGCTGTTCTCATGTGGCTGGGGCGCCTTTCTCATGCACACCCTGACACCCTCCCTTCCCCCTCTTCCCCTTCACACACACACCCAACACCCGAGGGCAAGGGAGAGGCATGGAGGGAGGTGATCAGGAACTCAGCAGAACATCAGAGTAGAGAGTAAAGACCAGTTATGGGGGAGAGGGTCATGGAGGAATTACAAGGTCTGGCAAGGAGAAGGGAGCTCAGGGTGGTGGCTACAGGGAGTAGGGCAAGAGGGATTGCAGAGTAAACCAAGAACAGGGATAAGAACTGGGATCATGGAGAGGAAGCAGCGAGGTGCAGGAGAAGTAGGCTGTGGGGAAGAGGAGGTGCCCAGTTTTCTACCTTGATCCCATGGCCAATGTCATCCAGGCAGCCAAAGTTGAGGGGTCTCCTGAAGTAAGGCGTGAGGGTGGGTAGGCTTTCAGGAGCGATGACTTTCTGGCCAGGGGGCAGCCTCTGGACAGTGGCTAAGGTGCCAATCTCCCTTCGGGCTACCTTCTCCATATGCATGTTCACCATCTGCGTGACAAGGTTTGAGGTGACGATGGGGGGCATTCTGTGTCCAGCATCCTTTCCTTTAAGAGAGGAAGAGGCTAAAGACCTTGGGGTGGGGGTGGGGAATCCTGGGAGGCAGTGAGATGCAGAGGAAGAGTGAGCTGTCCCCAAGGTCACGCAGCAATTGGGAAAAGAGTAGCAGGGAAGGATAGAGCCACTTTGGAGCAACTTCCTGGAGGAAGAGAATGATGGTTATTATTAGCTGAGCAGGAAGGGAGGAAAAGAGAGAACACAACGTCCCTGGGGATGTTGGGAAAGGGACTGAAGGACTGGGCTGGCCTAGGAGCACAGAAGGATAATATGGAGGTGGCAGAGAATCATGGCTGGATAGGGTTTCCTCTTTGGGGGACAAATAAGTGAATTAACGTCTGCTTAGAATGTTTCGTGAAAAAGCCTACTTCACTGGGAGGGTGGGAACTGCGGGCTGCCAGGCTGAGAGGAAAGGACACACCCCATGCACTGACCATGAGGGTGATGCTCAGCCAGGTCCTATGTGTAACTGGATTTGTGCATGTGCTGTTCAGGCCAATCCCTCCATCAAGGTCCGGAAAGGAAGGAGGAGGGTGCATATGCTAGAAAGGCAGGGTACTTTTTGCTGGTGTCAGTTCCTCCAGGGCTAAAGGTGACCTTTACCAAGCAAGCACCTTGGGTGTAGGACATTTGTTTATGAAGTCACTGCCTGTATTTAGACGAAAATGGTGTTTGTCTTTCCTCTACTGTGCAGGCACTGTGATTGGCAGACACTGTTTTCTTTCTTCCTATTTTTTTTAAGGGAGAGAGAAAAAGAGAGTCGATTTTTTAATTTATCTTTCCATCTGATTTTTGTTTCTCTGACACTCAGCTGTGTATGTGGTGCTGGGACCCGAACCCAGGTCTTCATTCATGCCAGGCAAGGGCTTAAACAGTGAGCCACCTCTCCAGCTCAGGACACTGATTTCTTTTTCTTTCTTTTTTTTTTTTTAAGAGAAACAACTTTATTTAGTTTTTCACATGGCCTTAGTTGCTCCAACACTCAGTTGTGTACGTGGTGCTGGGGTTTGAACCCGGGTCCTCGTGCTTGCCTGGCAAGCGCCGAAACCACTGAGCCACCGCTCCAGCCCCATGGACACTGATTTCTGAGGTCAAGAGTAGCATCCAGAGAAACAAGCTTTGCCTTCAGGTAGCTCAGCAAGGCCCACCACATGGGGGCCCACCATAAGATGAGGAGGCCCCCAAAACTTGGAAAGTGCCAACCTCTGCAGTAAGGATGAGCACTGGAACATGGAAGAAGACAGGAAAGAACTTTTGCTGCGGAAAATGTCTGAGTTGGGGGCTGAGGCTGATGCCTTCCAGCACTTACCTGGCCCAGCGTGCTTACACGGGCTTCCACCTGCCGCAGCGCAGCCCCCTGCAGGTCCAGCATACGCAGAGTGTGCCCAGCCAGGTTGCCCACCTGGTAGGCCACGCTGGCCAGTGCCTGGGTGGTGAAGGCCATGGTCTCCTCTAGCGCCTTCCGCTTGTCCGTGGCCTGAAAGGCAGACAGCCCTGGCCTGAGGCCAGCACATTCCATTGGGTCCTTGGCTAGGTGGGAAGCAGTGAGAGAGGAGAGAGAAGGCAGGAGCAGAAATGGGAGAAAGTGGCAACCCCTAGATGTTGAGGTGGCTTCTAGAAGAATGGTATAGTAAGAGGGACTCAGGGGAGATCAGGAAAGTGTGTCTGCAGCCTTGGGGAGCGGGTTCAAGGGGAGGGAAAGATACCCCTCCTCCAACAGTCAAGCTGAGCATTGAGCCGAGGCAACGAGGCAACCGAGGCAACGAGGCAACTGCACTGCCTTCCTGAGGACTTTGGCAATATATTTCCCTCTGGGGGTTGGGGGAAGAATAGCAGAAAGGAAAAAAGAGTGCATACTGGCTGGAGGAGACGTTCTTAAACTTAAAAGCCAACTGCAGGAAGATCACAAGTTCAAGACCAATCTCAGCAGTTTATCTAAGCCACTTAGTGAGACCCTGTCTCAAAAAACAAAACAACAACAACCAGGTTGGGGATGTGGCTCGGTGGTTAAGCACCCTTGGGTTCAATCCCTGGTACCAGAAAATAAAAAAAGAAAAAGAAAAAAAGCAAGCCAGCCAGCCAACCTTATGCCCCCATCCCCAGACCTTTCAAACTGAGGTTCCCTAAGGGTAAGGCCAAGGAATTTATGCCTTTAAAAACTCCTCAGGGGGCTCTATACTCCTGTTGAGCCCCAGTCTGCAGGTTGGTGCTTGGAACTTCAGATAAGAAAATTGCAACCCAGAGGGGAGTGACTTCATTCATTTCCTCGGTCACTTCTCAACATCTTGGGAACATCATCCAAACTTCCGACCAAGCCCTGTGGCGAGCAGTCCAGGTCTGAGGCTCCCCTTCTTGCTTTCTCTCCTCCAGCCACACTGGCCGCTGGGGTTCTTTCTGTTCCCGAACAAGCTAGATCATTTCTTCCTCAGGGCCTTTGCACTTGCTGTACTTCTTAGAATCCTTCTCATTATAGGTTGCACCTCCCCCGACTCTAGATTCCCTGAGCCCTTTTCTCTGCTGATTATCATATCTGCCCCGTTCTCTTTTCTTCACAGCATTTGCACTGTCAAACATTTGTTTCTTTATTTTTATATTATCTATTTCCCTCCCCTAAATGTAAGAGCCACGAGTGTAGGGAGCTTGTCTGTTTAATTCTGCATCCTATCCTGGAAGAATGCCCAACACCCAGTAGATGCTCAATAACTGTGGATTTGAAGGAGCTCAAACACTTGTTGGACATCTTCCTGCTGCATGCCAGACACTGCTGGGCACTGGCCAGGATCACCCTGCCAGTCAGTGGAGGAGGGGTGAACGGAGAGTGGCTGAAGACAAAAGACAGTTTCTTCAGTCCCAGATCAGTTCGTGGGGAACTGGGGCAAAATTTCTCTGGTCTTCTGCTTCCCCAGGCAGCTTCCTCATCTTCCACGGAGTCACGAGCTTGCTGCACTCTACCCTGTACCTTCCTAGGGGGCAGGGCACAAACCCAGGGCACATCAGGGCAGGGTCCTGCACTGACAACCAAGGCTGCACCTGGGGTCACCTTGCTTGAACCCTCAGATGCTGCTTAGGACCTGTTTGTGGAGAGCAGACCTAGAAACTTTCAGAGTTTGTTTTTTTTTTTTTTTTTACAAGGGATTGAATCGAGAGGTGCTTTACCACTGAGCCACATCCCCAACCCTTTTTATATTTTATTGTGAGACAGGGTCTTGCTAAATTGCTTAGGGCCTTGCTAAGTTGCCGAGGCTGACTGAACTTGCAATCCTCCTGCCTCAGCCTCTCGAGGCACTGGGATTACACCTGTTCACTACAGTACCCAGCTTTCAGAGTCCCCAGAGAGACCTGGTGTCTCCCAAATTTTTCTTTCTTTTTTTTTTCAAACATATGCATTCTCCATTTATTAAGTGAGTATATCACCTGCATTTTTTTTTTTTTTAAGAAAGAGGGGACAGTGAGAGAGAGAAAGAGAGAAGCAATTTTTATTTAGTTTTTCACATGACTTTCATTCCCTGGATACTTCGTTGTGTTGTGTGTTGTGTTGTGTTGTGTTGTGTGTTGTGTGTGCTGGGGCTTGAACCGGTGTAGTCGTGCATGCCAGGCAAGCGCTGTCATCACTAAGCCACTGCTCCAGCCCCTCTCCCAAAACTTTCTGGGAAGCCCACGTTCTGGTCCCCATCCCACCCTCCCATTCCCTTTTTGCTCCAACAGCAAGAAAATGATGCTCATTTTCATGCCAATTTACATCTAATCCACATATGTAACCAAATTTACATCTCATCAGCATATGTTACCAAAAGCCTTTGAATAGGCAAAGAAATCAACTCAGGGTGTTAAACCAGAAAAAACAGCAGGTCTTGATCTAGCTTAGGACCTTCCTTCAGTAAGTGAGGGAACAGGCCCATAATGAAACTGTAACTACTCCTGGGTCTCCACCCAAATTTTTTAGCTCCTCTTCTGGACAGTTCCCTCCCCAGACTGGCATGTGAGACTGTCAGTCCAAACAGGAAAATTGCACGGGTGCCTCAGCCTGGATGTCTTCTGACCCCCAGCTTTGATCTTAGCCAAAATTAGGGCTGAAGGAACAAAGGCCTGGGATCCATCACCTGGGCTGATTGCTGGTTCATCATGCAAATTACCCTGTCTGTAAGCTCAGTCAACCCTGACAGAGCTCTGCACTGACCCCAATCTGCTTTCTCCTGGTCCCCATGAGTTTCATGACACCTGGTTGGGGTGCAGATAGAGGGAGGGTGAGGAGGGGAAGGAGGGGGTGGGAGCCAGGTCAGAAAAGGTAACTGATGGGCTGGATCAGTGGCTCAGCAATTGGAGCACTTGCCTGGCATGTGCAAGGACCGGGGTTCAAACCCCAGCACCACCTACACAGCTACTAAGTGTTGGAGGAGCAAAGGCCAGATGAAAAAATAAAGTTGATTCTCTCTTTCTCTCACTTTCTCCATCATGAAAGAAAGAAAGAAAGAAAAGAAAAGAAAAGGTGACTGGGGTCAGATGGGCTTGGTGGAGGGTGCCTGTAATCTCAGTGGCTCAGGAGGCTGAGGCAGGAGGCTCACGAATTCAAAGTCAGCCTCAGGAACTTAGCAAGGCCCTAAGCAACTTAGGGAGACTGTCTCAAAATAAAAATGAAAAAGGCTGAGGATGTGGTTCAGTGGTTGAGTACCCCTGGGTTTAATCCCTGGTACAAAAAAAGAAAAAAAAAAGATAACTAGTTGAGTCTCTAGTAGTCAGTGTTTTATGAAAGTAGCAAGGGTCCAGGGTTTATGACTTGGGCCCAGGCTCCCAGTGTCTGGAGTGTTTTTGCAAGAGCTGCGTCATCTCCTTAGAATGGAGTTTCCTTATCTATGAGTGCCTTTCATCCTTCCGATGAATGGCAAGAATAACAGTGATGGCAATAACTGCCATTTATCCTGCCCTTCTGAAGGGGAGGGCACTGAGCTAAATGTTTTGATACACCAAAAAGTGTATAAAAGAAAAGGTATAAAATGTGAAGGGGCTGGGTGTGATGGTGCACACCTATAATCCCGGAGACTAAGGAGGCTGAGGCAGGAGGATCAAAAGTTCAAAGCCAGCCTCAGCAACTCAGTGAGGCCCTAAGCAATTTAGCAAGACCCTGTCTCAAAATAAAATATAGAAAAGGACGGAGGAAATATAGAAAAGGAAGGAAGGCAAGAAAGAGAAAGAATCTGAAGAGGAGCTTGTCACCAGTTCTGTAGTTCATAGGTGGCAGAGGTGGAAATTAGAATGAGGTGGCCTCAAATCCGGAGTGCACGCTGTATGTGCAAATGAGAAAGAACCCATTCAGAAGCACTTCAAATGTGCAGACATTATTGAAGGAATTGCAAGGGATGTTTTTAGCCTTCTCCATTGGAGCATGCTTTTAGCATCAGGAGACCGGAGCTGGTTTGCAATCCAGGTTTCAGCTCATCTACAAGCTGGTCCCTCAGCATCCGCACCAACTGCAATGATAGCATTCTCAGCTACCCTCCAATAACTCCCTGATGCCAGGAGGCCCTGGGTCAATTCTCTAGAAAAAGAAAGTTTTGCCCAAGAGTTAACAGGTTTAACTACCCACTCTTAAGGGAAGAGAAACTGAGGATGGAGAAGGCACATCAACTCTTTTCAAATCACATGGCATGACAGGGAGGCTGGAGGATGGAGAGGAAAGATCTTGGCATCAAGAGTTAGGGTGGTTGATGCTCATAATCCCAGCGATTCGGGAGGCTGAGGTAGGACGATTGCAAGTTTAAAGCCAGCCTCAACAGTTCAGTGAGGCCCTAAGCAACTTAGTGAGACTGTCTTGAAATAAAAAAAGGCTTGGGGATGTAGTTCAGTGGTTAAGAGTTTCTGGGTTCAATTCCTGGGACCAAAAACAAAGTCAGGAAGGTCCGAGCTGATGCTATACTCTGTAGATTCAGAGCAGGGTGACCTTGGACAGGCCACCTCACTCCCCAAGCTGCTCTTTTTAGATTCATAAAATGAGAATTATAATACTTTTCTCTCAACACAGTTGTGAGGGTTAATGAAAGAACAGAAGTATTCAGTCACTCAGTTCCTCTGCGCCTCTTTAAGACCCAGGAGTCCTCAGTCCTGAGGCGGTGCGCTCTCTCCCAATCTTTCGCCTGTGGCCCTCTCCCAGCAGTCATGTTGTGAATCCCCTGCCTCTGTTCTGACCTCTTCTCTTTAATTCAGCCTGCTCTGACTTCTCTCCACTGTCCCTCAAATATCAAGAAGCGAAATTCCTTTGCTAGTCTGTCCCAAGTGCACGGCAACGTTTGGGAAGGTCTTCTGACGTCTCCGCTAGGCCAGGCTGCCGTGGAATGATGTGCCAGGAGCAAAGGGTCTTTGGTCTCTGTAGAGGGGGCTCTGAGAGACAGGAGCCTGGGTACGCCCAAGAACAGGGAGACCCAGACCTCTGAGGTGCTGGTGGAGAAGGGAGACACTCATTTCTTGAGTCGCTAAGCTTTGGGGACAGGGATGGGGCTGAAGGCTGGAGTGGGAGCCAAAGCCCAAAGCAAGTACCTGTCAGGGCTGGCTTGGCCCTGCCTAGGGCCAGGCTGCAGGGCCCCTCGAGTGGTGCCTGGCCTCTACTCACTCCACCTACCTGGACATAGTTGCCCTCGCAGTAGTCGGCCACCCGCAGCAGGGCGCTGTGGTTGTCCCGCAGAGCCTCGCGGCCCGTGGGGATCTCAAACTCTTGTAGCTGCTGCAGCTCCGCCATGGCCCCCAGCCTGGTCGGCTCCCCCGGGAGCCCGCTGCTTTTGAGCCTCACCCTGCCCTTGATTGGTGGCTGTGTCTGCCCTCCCTCTTACGGCTTTTGGCTTTTGGTTTCCTCTTCAGAGAGACCCAAACCTGCTTGCAAAGGGCCGGCAGTCTCATTCCCGGACAAGAGGAAGTCGGTCTCTGCTCCCTGAGCCTGTGCCTCTCTGTCCCCTGCCCAGAGGAAGGGAGAAGCCAGGGGCCTGTTTGGGGGCCCAGCCCCCAATCCCACCCAGAAGAGGAAGCCAAGGTCGGGGCGGCTGTGATTGCTCCCTGGTCCTGGAGAGGAAGCTGGTTGGTGGGGGGATGGGGAGAGAGACTGAGAAGGAAGGGGGCTGGCCTGCCAGGGGGTGTGGATTTTCCACTCATGGAAGAGGGGAGGAAAGGGCAGAGGGTGGGGGCTTCCTTGGGAAGCTCCGGGATGAGTCACCAAGGGATAGGGGAGTGCAGGAGGGGGGTAGGACATGGAGATCAGTCATCCTGGGGGAGCTGTGGGGTGGTAGTTCAGCAACAATGAATAATAAGCCATGCAGCAACAAGAGGAATTGGGGTTAGACACTAGGAAGAGGTTCCTGGAGGAGTGTTATCAAGCCTGTGAAGGGCCAGGTGAGATGAAGTTCTGCTACAAAGGCAGCACAAGATGAAATTGACCAAGTTAGTGTGAAGGACTCGGATCAGACAACAGGAAGGACTTGGATTTGAGACATTAGATTCATGTTCCAGGTTAACTTTTGGGGTTTAGGCAACACCAGTGCACAGAGCACCAAGCCCGGCTCTAGAGCCATGGGCTCCAGTTGGCAACTGTACAGGGAGGGGAGTTGGAGGACTGGGGATGTAGCTCAGTGGCAGTGTTTGCCTAGCACATGTGCAGCTCTGGGTTTGATCCCCGGCACCACAAAAAAGAAATTAAGAAAAGGGAGAAGTTGGTAAACTCTGAGACTGGGATTATGTCCCAATCTTGAATTTTTTTTTTTTTTTTGTACTGGGTATTGAATCCCAGGGGTGCTTTATCACTGAGCCACAGCACCAGCCCTTTTTTATCTTTAATTTTGAGACAGGGTCTTGCAAAGTTGCTTAGGGCCTCACTAAGTTGCTGAAGCTGGCTTTGAATTTGTGATCCTACTGCCTCAGCCTCCCCAGTTACTGAGATTACAGGTGTGCACCACTTCCACCCGGCCCTCGTAGGCCAGGCATGCTAGCTCACACCTGTAATCCCAGCAACTCTGGAGGCTGAGACAGGAGGATTGCCAGTTCAAAGCCAGCCTCAGCAACTTAGCCAGGCCCTAAGTAACTTGGTGAGACTCTGTCTCAAAACAAAAAATTAAAAAAGATCTGGAAATGTGGCTCTGTGGTTAAGAACCCCTGAGTTCAATCCCTAATACCAATAAATCAATCAATAAATATAAATGGGCTAGGGATGTAGCTCAGTGGTAAGTGTTCCTTGGTACAATCCCCAGTACCAAAATAAAATAGAGTAAACTAGAATAAAATTGTGAGTGCTCACAGCTGAGAGTGGGACTTGGGCCCTGGAGCAGGGCATGGACCTGCACCTCCCACCAGCCAGTCTGTCATCCAGAAACCAGAGAATAAGAGGAGCCCTCATGGACCACATTGGTACCTTAGCACCTGCTCCTTGAGAGGTCTCTTGCCACTGCTCAGCCTGAGCAGGAGCTCCACATCTGCTGGGAGGACACCAGGAGGAGACAGACCAGGGTGCTAGCCCATGTCAGGGCCCACAGTAGATAAGGGAGACCCACATCCAGGGCTCAGGCCAAGACGCAAGGCCTGAGTGCTGTAAGCGAGGAGGACATTGTTTTTGGAACGAGTGAAAGGAGCAAGCCAGGAGACCCTGATAAGGTGCAAGTGGAGGATCAATGGAAGACGCAAAGCTTCCCAAGGAGGGGAGTTAGGAGCTGGTCTGGGACTTGGTCCCTGGGGAAGGAGAGCCTCTCAGGTTCAGAGTTGGGAGGAAGGCAGGTGAGGGGAGCGTGTGGGCTGGAGGCAGGGGATTGGCGAAGGAGAAGCCTGAGGATCACTAAAGGGGGATGGAGCTGCTGCAGGGTGCTGAGGACAAAGGCTGGAGGCTCTCATTGAAGGTGGCCTCTGCTCCCTACATTGTAGGCAGAAGGTCAGCGTCTGCTCTGGGCGCAGCACGATCTTGGAGGCTCAGGCAGTGGATGGGCTTAGAACCTGAGCCTATGATCAGCTTAGGCACCAGAGATTTGGGTTTCCAGACCATCTGCTTCATCCAAAGATTTTCAGCTGATGAGGAGCTAAGAGGTTCAAACATCACTTTGCCTGGGTCCTGGAGACGTGACTCGGAGTGCATGGTCCTCTCCAGCAGGTAAGGGGGCTGAGGTTTCACTGGGCTGGGCTCTAGGTTTAGTATTGTTGAGTTTAGATATCAGGTGGGTGCTCTGGATTGCCCTGCAGTGAGGCTAATAATGATATTATTAACAGTCATAATAAGAAATGTTCATTATGTGCCAGGCAGTGTATTAAAATATTTTATATGCATTATTCCCTTCTCCGCCCCCTGTTTTTCTACTTTTCTTTCTTTTTTTTTCTTTTTGAGAATCAATTTTATTTAGTTTTTCATGTGGCTTTCGTTGCTCCGGCACTTTGTTGCATACATGGTACTGGGGTTCAAATCCATATCTATAATTGCTGAGCCACTACCACAGCCCCTTTTTTTTCCTTTTTTTTTTTTTTTTTTGTACTTGGGATTGAATCCAGGGGCATTGTACCACTGAGCTACATACGCAGTGCTTTTTGTTTTGAGACAATTTCTCCCTAAATTGCCAGGGCGAGCCTCGAACTTGTGATCCTCCTGTCTGTTTCCTGAGTCACTGGGGTTATAGGCATGGGCCACCATGCCCAGTCATCTGCATTATCTTCCTACTTCTCACAACACTAGTGTGAGATAGAGCACTATGATAATATCCATTTCACAGATAAGAAAACTAAGATTCAAGGGGACCGAATGTTTTGCCTAAGGTCACACAGTGAAGAAGCGGCAGTGCTGGGGCCTGAGTTGGAGTCTGGCCGACACCAGAGCCCCTGCTCCTGACACTAGGCTGTACTCTCCCCTACCAGGACTGGAGACAACAAAGAAAATGTCTACCTGAGTCATTTTGTGGAATAGTAGCTATGCTTCTCAAATCTTCCTGTCTGGAAAAAATAAATAAAACAAAACAAATAAACAAAAACCTTTTTTTCCCTTCTTCTCTGTTTCTTCCTTATGTCCTTATCTAAAAGCAAAGATTATGCCTCGCCAGTCAGACTGGGAGTTTCCTCTCCTCCTGACCCTACACTCATGATGGGGCAGGGGGTGGAGGGGAGATAGGTTGAACAATGAGAGGGATGCTGCCGGGAAGAGGAAAAAGTTGAGGTAGGGGGGCTGGAGCGGTGGCTCAGTGGTTATGGTACTTGCCTGCCATGCGCAAGGACGCAGGTTCAAACCCCAGCATCACGTACACAAAGAAATGTCTGAGCAATGAAAAATCACATGAAAAACTAAATAAAATTGATTCCCTCTCTAACTCTCTCTCTCTCTCTCTTTCTGTTTAAAAAAAATGCTGCGGCATGGAGGGAGTTGGAAGAGCTGATGGATTTATAACCCTGGTAGCCAAATTCTTTCCAGGCAAGATGGCGCAGGACCTCAGCGAAAAAGAGCTCCTGAGGATGGAAGTGGAGCAGCTGAAGAAAGAAGTGAAGAATCCAAGAGTTCTGGTGAGCCTCCTTGTCCCTCCCTCCATCTCTTCCTATTCCGGATGGAGCTGGGATATGAAAGAGAAAGGGGTAGTGGGGACTTTTCTGGGTAGCCAAGAAGCCTCTGGGACATAAAGGAGTTTGGGTTTGACCCCTGGGGAAGGTGCCACATCCCCCCAGGCACAGGAGGGACCAGGAACCACACAGAGCTCCATCTCCAAGCTGGGCCTGGCCAAGCATCCCAGAAGGTCTGAGTCACCTCTAGGCCTCACACCACCTGCCAGGCCCCTTCACCCTTCTCTGTTTGGGCCTCCATGCCCACCTTGCCTGGAAGCCTGTTTCCCTGGGACTGACCAAGTCATGGGTCCTGAGAAACAAACAAGGGTTGTGATCATATTTTGTATTCTCCCAGATTTCTAAGACAGGAAAGGAAATCAAGGATTATGTGGAGGCCCAGGCAGGGACGGACCCTCTTCTCAAAGGCATCCCTGAGGACAAGAATCCCTTCAAGGAGAAAGGCTCCTGTATGATAAGCTGATGGCTCTGGGCACTTCCCCCTGCGCATCTGCCCCTCCTCAGCCAGGACCAAGTGTTTTGGGACACCCAGAAAGCCAGTGATTGTTCACCTTCTCTCAGCCACAGAATCAGTAAAGGTACCTGAACGAACACGCTGTGAATCTATTTCCTGACCCCACTTGTCACTCCTGCTGGGTCCCTGCAGCCTCCACTTGGAACCTGAGCTTTGCCGGGTGAGTGGTTGGCACATGGTGCCAACTGGGTGGTGGAGTGTAGGATGAGCCTGCAGTACCCTGAGGCCTCAGAGGGCAGTCGTAATACACAGTTGCTACCCCAAACCCCTCCATCATTGCCCTTCCCTAGGAGTTGGGGTTGCCTGATCCTTTTCTCCCAGCTCATGTCCTGTGATCCTCTTTCTAGACATTTAGATCACCCCAAATGATGACCAAATGGCTTTTTTTAAACCCAGGGATGCTTTATTACTGAGCTACATCCCTAGCTTTTTAAATTTCTATTTTTGTTTTTAAGAGAGAGTGACAGGGAGAGAAAAAAAATAAATTTTTATTTATTTTTCATCTGGTTTTAGTATTTTTGACAGTTGTGTATGTGGTCCTGGGGTTCAAACCTGGGTCCTCACGCATACCAGGCAAGCACTCTACAACTGAGCCACCACTCCAGCCCTGTTTTTGTTTTTTATTTTGAGACAGGGCGTCACTAAGTTGCTGAGGGTCTCTCTAATTGTCAAGGCTGGCCTGGCGCTTGGAATCTTCCTGCTTCACCCTCCCAAGTCGCTGTGTTTACAAGCCTACACCACTGTGCCTGGCTAACAAAGTTTGTAAAGTTAAATAAATAAATTGTTGGGGCTGGAGCTGTGGCTCAGTGGTTGGAGCACTTGCCTGGCATTCACAGGGATACAGGTTCAAATCCCAGCACCATATACACAACTAAGTGTCAGAGAAACAAAGGCCAGATGAAAAAATAAATAAAATTGATTCTCTCTTTCTCTCTCTCTCTCTTTTTTTTAAAGAGAGTGGGACAGTGAGACAGACAGAGAAAGAGAGAAACATATGGCCTTAGTTGCTCCAGCACTTAGTTGTGTACGTGGTGCTGGGGTTTAAACCCAGGTCCTCATGCTTGCCAGGCAAGCACCGAAACCACTGAGCCACAGCTCCAGCCCCATCTCCCTCTCTCTTTAATAAATAAATAAATTAATTAATTAATAAATTAATAAGTTGTTGAGGGTCTTATGGGCTGGGCATTAGGGATTAGAAGTATAAGCAAGATTAACATGGTTTCTATCCTCATGAAATTTGGTGAAGAGAGCATAAAACAGTTTACTTAAGTCAATAAATGCTACAGTGGGGAGAGTCAAGGACAGTGCAGGAAGGACAGTAGATGGACACTCGGGGCAATGAACAAGGTCAGTGTGGACACCTGTGGAGGGAGTGCAGAATGGGGTGCGCATGAAACACAAGGCTGGAGAGGGAAGGGAGATCAGGGTCAAGTCTTGAAGGACCTTCTTGTGAACTCAGTTAAGAGATATTTTCTTCAGGCTGGAGCAGTGGCTCAGCGTTTTCAGCGCCTGCCTGGCAGGCACGAGGACTCGGGTTCAAACCCCAGCACCACGTACACAACTGAGTGTTGGAGCAACTAAGGTCATGTGAAAAACTAAATAAAGTTGTGTCTCTCTCACTGTCCCTCTCTCTTAAAAATAAAAAGGAGAGAGATTTTTCTTCATCTTAAGGGCAACAAGAAGCAGAGGAAAGGTTTTTTGTTTGTTTGTTTGTTTGTTTGATTGTTTTTATACTGAAGGGATGAACCCAGGTTGCTTAACCACAGAGCCATATCCCCAGCCCTTTTTTTTTTTTTTATTTTGAAACAGGGTTTCTCTAAGTTGCTTAAGACCTTGTTAAGTTTCTGAGTCTGGCTTCAAACTTCTGATCTTCCTGTGTCAGCCTCTCAAATCGCTGGGATGACAGGAGTGTGCCACCGCACCCAGCTCCTACAACAATTCTTATCTCAGAAAATGGGGAAGGGAAATATTCCACATAGCCCCATCGGTAAGAAAGGAGAAATCGATGGGGCCCATGTCATGTGGCCATAGGACACGTGATTATGCTTCCTTCTTCTGCCTACCTGCCCTGGCCCTTGTTCTCCTCCCTGGTTGGGCTGCGTGGTCCTAGGAGGTGACTCCAGCCTTTCTTCCTGAGGGGCTGAGTTCTCCTGGGACTCTGCACAGAAGAACGGTTTCTTCAGTTCACTTTATCTCAAGGCATTGTGTGGTAGGTGATCTCTGGCTCCTTCATCCCTCTCCTAGCCACCCCTAGGTGTAGAAACAGCCTGAGTCTCAAGGTAGGTCATCAGCCCCACACTCTGACCCCTTTTCTATCCTGTTTGTTTGTTCATTTGCCATCAGGAGCCTCAAAATGCCGAACAGAGCTCTCGGCTTCCACTTCAAAGAGTTCCAATGCTGTGCCCTGACAGCGGTTTCCCTCCTGACATGCCCACATCTCATACTGGCAGGTTAAGAAGAGGGGAATGAGTTGGGTGTGGTGACATGTGCCTGTAATCCCAGTGGCTCAGGAGGCTGAGACAGGAGGATCGTGAGTTCAAAACCAGCCTCAGCAACTTAGTGAAACCCTAAGCAACCCTGTTTCAAAGTAAAAAAAATGCAAAAAGGTTGGGGATGTAGCTCAGTGGTTAAGTGCCTGGATTCAATTCCTGATACAAAAAAAAAAAAAAAAAAAAAGAAAGAAAAGAAAAAGGAAGATGGAGATGATCATTCTAGGAGTGGGCCATTGTCATCCAAGGCTTCCATCCCCATCTTGATCCCATAGTTCCTTGATTTTTTTTTTTTTAGGTGTGAAAGAAAATCTCTGTGCAGAGCTGGAGTACAGCAGAGTGGTAGAGTAGAGCGCTTGCCTAGCATGTGCAAGGCCCTGGGTTTGGTCCCCAGCGTCAGAAAAAAGAAAGAGAGCACCGTGTGTTGTCACTGGTTCAATTCCGAGCACACCCAGCAGATTTTCAGACAGCACCTCCCCTGTGCACAGCAGCGTCTCCCAAGGTGGTACCGCACGTAGGCACCTGTGGGACGCCTGTGTCCAGATGCCGGGCACGTGAGGAGATCAGGGGACGCGTTCAGTATTAGTTGCTGGCTTTCTTTCCTTCTTCCTTCTCTTCTTTTTTTTTTTTTTCACTGATTTTATTTTGAAGTAGTTTTATTTTATTATTTTTTTGCCTTTCAAATGAATTGTTTAATTCCAGACGATACAGAATTCAGATTAGAGCAAAGATGAAAGAGCAAACTGTGTATGGGTTTAAATTCACAGATGAGGTAGGATGAATGACTGAATGAAGTTAAGATAAAGAGTCACTGAATATTTTTTGTTTTACAAAAGTTTATTCTTAAATTTACAATGACCTCCAACATAGCACTTCATTCTATCAATAACAGGTGGCAAAAGATGTTGAGGTCTGGGGTCCTGATAGTTAGATGGGAATGGAGTCAATGGGCACCACCGTCTCGGGGCAAGGAGTAGCTCACTTTTTGCCAGGTTTCTTAATTCTGGGGGCCTTCCCCACGGCCTTCGCTTTAGCTCCTGTAGTTCTTTTGCTCTTCTTTTTGTTTCTGGTTGAAAGCCTCATCCATGTCTTTGGCCTTCTTCTTGGGCTGTTTCAGGGGCTTCTTGCCACCTTCCCAGCTGGACATGGCGCCTGCCACCCCTACCCCAGACCTTGGTCCTCAAAGTAGTTTTAGATTTACAGAACAGTTGCAAAAGATACCATGGAGAGTTCTCCTATGCCCTTTACCTGGTTTTGCCAATGTTAACCTCTTACATAACCATGGCACTTTTATTAAAACTAAGACATTAGAACCGGTACAAGGCTATTAACTAAGCTCCGGACTTCATTTGGATTTCCCCTGCTTTTTCACTAATGCCACCTTTTCTGTCCCAGGACCCACACTACATCTAGTGGCTTGCTCTTGCCTCATTTGCTGGGAAGAGATTTTTGGCTAGTGATGGCATGGTCCAAGATGCCATGGTGGTCCAGAAGGCATTCTGCAAATCCACAGATGTTGGTGTTGGCTGGAACATAACATGTAGAGAATGCAAACCCAATTTTTGAATAAGTGCCTATTCCAGCAAGGACATTTCTCTGTCCCCTCCAGAGAACTGGCTGGTTGATCTGAGATTCTGGTATTGTAAGAGAGTGTCAGGGCTGTCACCGTTGCTGGGTAGTGGTGGAACAGGGTGGCCATTAGAGGAATTCCATGCTGTTCTGCCCATGTGTAATCTCCTTTCCTGCTTCTGTGGCTGCTTGCCACCCCATGAGAACTAGTCAGCTCAGCGGTCATCTTGTCTGTGGTTTATAAAGAGCTACTTCTACAGGGGTCTTCTGGGAAACATTCGCAGGACAAATATTTTCAATCTGGGCTCCCCTTAAAGTGAGGTCAGTCTGGACAGCTCTCCCCAGGTCTCCTAGTCTTCAGTCCTTCAGTTATTCTCCAAGACCTTGATCGAACCAGAACCTTCACTCGTCAAGGTTAATGAGTGAGAGAGAAAGCAATGCTTTCCTCTGCTGATTACCAGGGCCACTCCGAGAATAGTAGTTGCCAGAGAAATGAAAAAGCACTATGATCCAGCCACCCAGATTAGGAACTGCATTGGGCAGGTGGAGTAAAAAAGGAGAGGCGACTGAAGAGATCATTTCCACCACCTTGTGTCTGGGGGGGTGTGTGTGCGTGTGTGTGTCTGTGTGTGTGGTGCTGGGGATCGAACCCAGGGCTACCACCTTGAGACTGAGTGTTGGACAGAATGGATACCTTTATGAACTTCATCGTTTCCTCCTGGATGATGGTGGTGTCACCAAGTGGACTGCCCTCCCCACCAGGTGATTCTCTTCCTAGGCTTCTCCTTGTGTCCCGTTGAAAATGACTGAGAGGTAATAGTGTTACAAGAGTGGCTGAGATTGCTTAAGAGGGTTGTGTGTGATTAAGGGGGCCAAGAATAGAACTTGGAGGAACTCCAGTTGCTGAAGTTGGGGTGGGAGAGGAAGGGACGTGAAGAGGGCCAGCCATGTGAGAGCCAAGTAGAGACCCAATAATTAAAAGTTGGATGATCCCAATCAGTGAAATGATGCCAAGCCAGAAAAAAAGGAGGAAGAGGGAGGGAGTGCTCTTGAACTCCTTGATTTCCTGGTCAAATAACTTGGAAGCCAAATCATTCTCAAGTTTCAAATTCCCTATATCCTTCCTTCTGCACCCCACCAGGGACTCCCACGACTGATCCCTAGGGCTTAGAAGGAGGGGAGGGGGCCGGGGCAGTGGCACATGCCTGTAATCCCAGTGGCACAGGAGGGTGAGGCAGGAGGATCACAAGTTCAAAGTCAGCCTCAACAGCTTAGCAAGACCCTGTCTCAAAATAAAAAAATAAAAAATGAGCTAGGAATGCAGTGCAGTGGTTAAGCACCCCTGGGTTCAACCCCTGGCACAAAAAAAAAAAAAAAAAAAGGAGTGGAGGGGGACAGTTAAGAAGTTAACATGACTTCAGCTCCTGAGCAGATGAGCAGATGAGCAGATGAGGAGCCCTGCTCCCACCCTTCACCGTGTCCTCTGGATCTCACCCAGGAAGCTGGATGGGGAGAAATGTGGAATGTTAGGATGTGACATTTCTTGTGCTGTGGGACAGGATCCTGTCTGTGTGGCATCTTGATGCTGTGAGCAGAGGATGACCAACCCACCATGACATCAGACCTTAAGAAGGTTAGATCTACCCCACCTCCCCAGTCCTCCACCTGAGCTTGATGCCTGGGACACGGCTGCTCATGGACATTCCACTTCTGTGGTCACACAGGGCCCCATGCTTAGAAGGGCCCACACTGTCGTTGGGGGGTGGGGTGGGGAAAGCTCTGCTGTCGTCATCTTGAAATTCTTAATAATTTTTTTAAAAGGGCCATATATAGCATATGATGGATCCTATGCAGGGGAGACAGATGCCCCAGCTGGATGGAGGAGACAGGATGCCTATCCAGGGGCAGGGTGTAAGGTGAGCTTCAAATCAGCACAAAAATGATCCTGTTCCTGACCTCCTCTAGCATTTTTGGGATAGGGTGGAACGGGGAGCCCAGCGCCCCATTGGTCCCTCTGATTTCTTATTCTCCAGCAGACCAGGGAAATGGAGCGAGTGGGTGACTCATCCTCTGCTGCTTCAGGACAAGGAAGTAGAAACCAGGGGAGGCCTGGAAAGCAGAGAGATGCATTGAAGAGTCCAATGGGGATTTGACTCCCCCGCCACACACCCAATCATAATAATTCCTAACCACACTAATTCCTGTGATTCTGCCTTCTAAGGCTCTCAGGCATTTATCTGTTTATCATTTTGCTCCTTCTGTCTCACCCTTAACGATCCATGGCCAGGCCAGGTGTGATAGTGCACACCTATAATCCCAGAGATTCAGGAGGCTGAGGCAGGAAGATTGTAAATTCAAAGCTAGCCTCAGCAACGTAGTGAGGCCCTAAGCAACTTAACAAGACCCTGTCTCAAAATAAAAAAAAATAAAATAAAAAGGGCTGCGGGGGGGGGGGGGTCGGGGGGATGTGGTTAAACATCCCTGGCTTCAATCCCCGGTACAAAAAAAAAAAATCCTTGGCCAGCTCCCAAGGCCATGGTTCCAGAGCCTCCTGGCAGCTAGCATGTTAGGAGCTGTGGCTCCCTTGCTTAAAACACTTCTTGACTCTCCAGTCTCCACAAGATCAAAGTCAAGGTTCCTGAGCACTAAGGACAGCAAGGCTCTACCCCATGGGGGCCCTGCTCACCCTGCGCCCTGGCCTGCATCCATTAACACAGAGCTCATGGGCCTGGAACAGTGGCTCAGTGCTTCATGTGCTTGGCTGGCGAGCACGAGGATCTGGGTTCAAACCCCTGCACCAACAGCAAAGTGTTGGAGAAACAAGGGCCAGACGAAAAAATAAATAAAATTGATTCTCTTTCTCTCTCACTCACTCTTTAAATCAAAACAAAAACAAGTGTGGAGCTCCTTTCAATTCCAATTCCCGATAGGTTCCTACTGGATCTGAAGCACCCTCAATCCTGTGCCCTTTCATTCCTTTTTGTTTGTTTGTTTGAGAATCAATTTTATTTAGTTTTTCATGTGGCTTTCGTTGCTTGGACACCTCGTTGTGTACGTGGTTCTGGGGTTTGAACCCACATCCTCATGCATGCCAGCCAAGCACTGTAACCCCTCCTGTGCCCTTTCTTTATCTAGCTAATTCATATAGTAAGTCACAGCTAGATTAGAGTCAATACCATGAGCTTCCTGTGGCGCCCCGAGTGCCTTGAGACTTTGGGACTGAATGAATAGGTACTTAAATATTACATGGCTACAGGGGCTGGAGCAGTGGCTCAGTGGTTACGTTGCATGAGTTTATGGGTTCAAACCCCAGCACCATATATGCAACCAAGTATCTGAGCAATGAAAGCTGCATGAAAAACTAAATAAAATTCATTCTGTCTTTCCCTCTCTCACTGCTCCTCTCTTTATTAAAAAAAGAATTGGATGGTCACAAATTCAAGAGGTGCAAGGGGGTGGTGTGTGTGTGTAGCAAACAGTCCCTTGCTCCTCTCTCAGATTTTATCCCTGGAAAAGAGAATGTTTCCAGTTTCTTTTGTAACCTTCCAGAGATATTTTGTGCAAATACAGGCAATGCAGGAAAATGCTCCTTTCTACACAAAGGGTGCACTTATATGCTATTCTGAGTTTTTGCCGTGATTTCCTTTTCTACCTTACCACGTTGAATTTCACTTGCACGCGTGTCCTGTATACTCCTGAATCTACGGTTGGTCATTTTACACGGAACTTTAGTCTTTGTTTTCCATCAAAATTTCAAGTTCCTTGAGGGCAGGGACCAAGTAGTCTTGCTTTATCTTGTATTTCCAGCACCTCAAACACGGTGGGTGCTTGGCCAACAGGTGTTAACTAACTACAGGTTCTGTAACTCACCCCACCCCTGGCGCTGTGCATTAGGTAGTGTGAGTGTAGACCACGCATCATCTCATGTACAGAGGAGTAAACAGAAAATAATAAATGGACAGCCGAGGGGAGAGCCAAGACTAGTCAGAGCTGGCTGTCCTGTTGGTCTTGTATGCGAGGTGCTGCCCTCTGCTGGTGACTCGGTCCGCAACAACATACCACAGGAACTGTGTCCCAGAAAATGTTCACCCCTGGGGTCCTTCACTGGAATAAAACTATTGGAAGGGGCTTCTTGGATTGTTCTGGGAAGAGAGAAAAACAGAGAAGTGAGATGGGGGTGGAGGGTATGTGTGTGTTTTTCTTCAGTTACTGGGGATAGAAAGAGGAGGAGATGGAGGGCTTCAGAGATTCTGGAGCTAGGAAGAGGACAGCAGGTGTTTTGCAAACTGCGGGTTATAAAATCAAGTTGGTAAGTTGTGACTAACTTTTTTAAAAATAGAGAAAATACTATTGCATGTATGAGGGCAAATCTTGTTCTCTTAAATTTTTCTGTCTGGGTGCATAAGCATGCTGGGGATTGAACCCAGACCGTGGGTGCTCTACCACTGAGCTACATCCCCAGTCCTTTCCACTTTCTTACAAGGATCTCTGGATAAGAACAGAGTATCACACTAATATGATGAAGTATATTAAGCTCTCGGAACCTTCTGTCTTTTCCTTTGTGTGTGTGTTGGGGGGGAGTAACAGGGACTGAACCCAGGGGTGCTTAATCACTGAGTCACATTATCACCCTTTTTATTTTTATTTTTATTTATTTATTTATTTATTTTCCAGGGTTGAGGACCGAACTTGGGGCCTTGCATGTGCTAGGCAAGCTTTCTGCCACTGAGTTAAATCCCCAACCCCCTTTATTTTTTATTTTGAGACAGGATCTCACTGAGTTGTTGAGGGCCTCTCAAGTTGCTGAGGCTGGCTTTGAACTTGCAAACCTCCTGCCTGAGCCTCCTGGGCTGAGTCTCAGCCTCCTGGGATTACAGACCTGCGCCACCTACTCAGCACCTTTTTTTGTTTTTTTTTTTTTTTTTTTTTTTTTTTTTTTTACAAAGACTTTCTTTACCCTGAGATTGTAAAGATATTCACATACCTTGTCTTTTGAAAGCATTTTGCTTTTTCTTGGAATTGGGGTCTATAATTTGCACGCAATTTATTGCTGTGTTTAGTATAAGTTAGGGGGGAATATGATTTCATATAGGTACAATTGTCCTAGAACCATCTATTGAAAAGTAGGTCCTTCCCCCATTCCTCTGTCGTGCCACTTTTTAAATAAATCATTTGACTAAATAGGTGGGGCTGTATCTTGGTTCTCTTTTCTGTTCCATTAGAATGTCTGTCTACCCTTACACTAATATCACACTATCTCAATTCTGTAAATCAATTTGTAGGGTTGATAATAAGCTTTACTCTGATACAGCAAATCCTCCCCTTTATCATGCCTAGAGACCTTTGAGGCTGGGATCGCTCGTACACGCAGATCCATTCAAACGTTTAGGGAATGTGCGGATCAGGCACGGAGAAGGGGTGCTCAAGGGACAGATGGGGAGCGCAGAGCGAGGATCCTGTTTCCATGGGATCCTCCCAAGGGGTGGTAACATATAACCACAGTGCCAATCACCCTGGAGGGAGCTCATAAATGCGTCAGCCGGCTCCCCTGTTTCTTATCCCACAGGGACTGACACTTTTTCAAAGCCAAAGATTATGATACTAATCCAAAGAAGAAAACACTGCCCTACATCTCTTCCACAGTAACCCAGAGCTACGCCCTTTCCCGCAAATAAGGTGCGCAAGGTCAGCACCCTAACTCCGCTCCGGGACAGGTTCGCCTGCAGACGTGATTGACCCAGCTGGGGATCCCTTACAGAGTCCCGTTCTCGGCGGGGGAGAAACACCCCATGGCTGTGAGCCAGGCCCGCAGGGACATCCGCAGGGACATCCTGACGGGCTAAGACGGCCTGAAGCGCCCACACTCCGACTAAGGAACTGCTTTCCAACCGAAGGACACAGACGACCTCACTGGCTGAGCAGCGGTCAACCTAGGCGAACACTGGGTTCTCGGACCTGCACACACACAGCTTTTCTGGAACCAGAGCCCGGTTATTGCTTGTGGCCAATTGGAGTCCTGCGACCACCGTTTCCCCGCCTCTGGTCTTATCCGGCCACTTCATTGGCCGCTCACAGAGCAGTCACGTATAGAACTTGCACAGTAGCCAATAGGAAGAGGCGTCCGGCAGCTTTCCGCGGGCCGTTCGGCGCGCAGATTGCTGCAGGGCCCCTCCCGGAGCTGCGCCCTCCGGCTCTTTCGTGTTCTTTCGCCTGTTCCGCTCCAGGGCAAAGTCACGTTCAGTCTCTCACCAACACGTTTATTTTTAACGCCTCATCTCGCGCGTGCGCACTGCAATCCAAAGGATAACCCTGAATTGAAAGTGTTGAGAGGGGGGTGTGACCCTAAACCGAGGAGGAGCAAGTCTGCCAGTTCAGGGCACAGCCCGAACTGTTGGCTGCCCCCGGCGGTTCCCAAAACAGGGATTGTTAAGACCAAAAGTTTTTGTGAGGTCCCACCGAGATTTGAACTCGGATCGCTGGATTCAAAGTCCAGAGTGCTAACCATTACACCATGGGACCTGCTGGCTGCTTTAGGCGGCCGGGAGGCTTCTCAAGCCACGTGGCCTCTTAGGCAGTCCTTCTAAAGCGCCACCGCCCAGGAGGCTGAGCTGTGGGCCCAGAGCTGGACTTAGGCGCGTGGAACCGCAGCAGCGAAACCTTCTGTGTCCCTCGAGTTCCAGACGTTCTTGGTCCGGGAGTGTCATCTCTTCCCTCTGCCCCTACTGCGCTCCTTTAAAGATCTGGCTCCGCGCCCCACAAGTCCGGAGGGCGGCGGGCGGGCGGCGACGCTGGGTCGTGTTGGGTCGGGAGAGAGCGGACTCCAGCCCGGGACCCCGCAGGAGGCGCGGCACCCGCAGCCTGGGCTTCGTACTTGTTTATTCGTTCATTGTTTCTGTGCTTCGTCCTGTGCATGGGACGTTTTGGCCAAGCGAGGAGGGAAGCGGACTGGCACGTGTTGGGACGTGGGTTCAAACCTCAGAAGCACCTGGGATGGCCAAGCGGAGACTCGAGTCGTGCGCCCCCCCGCCTGGCTGCCTGGCTTAGTAGTGCAATAGGAGGGCAAATAGGCTCCTGATTTGCACTCAGCTTCTCCTCCGCGTCCGTGTGCGCTTTGACAGCCCTTCATTTAGTGGCACTGCTGAAGCTTGCTGGCTCTCCCTAGTGCCCACCCGATGGGCGACTTGTCTTTAGTCACTTAGGTTATGATAAGATCATTGAAAAAGACAGGCCCACCTTTGGACTGAGGTGTTGTGGACGTGTTTCTGCAGATCACTCTGACAGCATATAGAATTTCACATGCCATTTGAATCAGCAGTTTCACCTTGGACTTGATCATATTGGCATAGTAAAACAAGTGCCAATATAGATGTTCAAGGATTTTTTTCAACTATGTTGTTTATTATAGTGTAGTGACAATTGCTAAAGTAAATAATGACCCTATCTATTTCTATCTGTGTGAAATTTGAGAAATAACTTATTGTATTGAGGTGAGAGACATGCAAGCTTAAACAAACCAAACTGAACCAAAAAAAAATCTTTTTACCAGTTAGCATATATAATAGAATTTCACTTGCGTAAGAACGGAAAAGCTATACATGTGTAATGAGCACCTGCCATTTATTTGCTGTATGACATCCGACTCTCTTTGTGGAAGAATCTGACTTTATGTGGGTCTAGGTGGCAGCACTCACTCCCTGGACTTCTGACACTCCGAGTGGATAGTGCATGTCCTTAGCGTGAGCCCCTTGGGTTTGTGATCTTAAGAGACTGAAGCCTAGAAGCAGGGATTTTTTAGAACTTTTGTTCTGGTGGTTGTGGTGGCTGTGGCATCCGATGTCCTCCAGAGCAGCGTGGACAGCCATGCCATGTCCACTGGCAACATAGCTGGTGTCTTTAGGAGACTGTCCAGAGTCCTAACCTTGGCTGGGGGGTGCCTGGCTGTCTGGTCCTCCTGGGTGCTTGCCCATTTTCCTGAGTATGTTTTTTCAGCCTTCCTCTGGTATACTTCTAGTAAGTCCCTTTTCTGCCCATTGTCCTGAATTTTTTTTTTTTATCATGATCTTTAGTCAAGAACCCAGCTAGTTAGGGGCTGGAGCCAGGGCTCAGCAATTATGGTGCTTGCCTGGCATGCAGGAGGATGTGGGTTCAAACCCCAGCATCATGTACACAACAAAATGTCAGAGCAATGAAAGCCACATGAAAAATAAAATAAAAATTGATTCTCTCTTTCTCTCTCATTGTCCATCTCTTTTAAAAAATCTTTTTTATTTCATATTCTTTTTTAATTTATTTTTTCATCTGGGTTTTGTGGGGGTTTTTTGTAATTTTTTATTGAGTTATTGTACAATCATAAATGCATATAAAATAACAATATGATATGCATATGTTCTTAAACCAGAATTATCCCCACATTGCCCATACCCCAGTCCCTTGATTCTTCTATATTTCTCCCCTACAAGCAATATAAATACTTAGATTATGAATTTTCCAGAATTAAATGATTGAATAAGTATTATTTGGATTCTCAGCAGTTACGGTGCTTGCCTGGCATGCGTGAGGAGGCAGTGAAGTATCAGAGCAACGAATGTTACATGAAAAACTAAATAAAATTGATTCTTTCTCTCACTGTCCCTCTGTCTTAAAAAAAATAAATAAACAAAAGAGTATGCTACATTATTGATTGTGTTCCTAGATTGCTCCCTATTCTCCCTCCCTGTCCCCTTCTGTCCCCCCCCACATATCTATGATTGCCCTAGATTATGTGTTGCTATGCTTTTACTGAGTAATACAAGATTATATCTTTTGACGAAGTATAGGGCATATTTATTTCTGTGCCCTATAAGGGTAAAGATGGGGCTGGAGCAGTGGCTCAGCTGTTGGAGCACTTCCCTGACATGTGCAAGGACCTGGGTTCAAACAGCAGCACCACTTACACAACTAAGTGTTGGAGAAACAAAGGCCAGATGAAAAAATTAATAAAATTGATTCTCTTTTTCTTTCTCATTCTCTTCCTTGCTCTTAAAAAAAGAAAAAAAAAGAGTAAAGATGACCTCACCCTCCTACTCTCTCTTCTGCCTTCTTCCTTGCCCTAATTCTTTTACATTCCCTCTTTGTCAGCTTGAAAAAAAAATCTTCCCTGCTCAAATGAGACCCGCGATGAAGGTGCATTCCCTGGCTGACGTGGAAAGTCGCCTGGCTTAGACTTTTTGTCATTATTTGCTGGTGTTACAGCTAATCGTGTGAATAACAAGGCTCAGTCCCTCCCAACCTTCCTCCCTCTCCACGTCGTCGTTGGGCTGTGAATTCTTATGGGCAGGTTCCAGGGCTTCGTGGTCTTTGGATGTGGCCGGTGCTTTTCCAAACTTGGTCAGTAAACCACTCCTTAGGGACACAGGGAAACCCAGGGGGAAGAAGCAGTCTTCCAGTTTTGGGTTCAGAGACTTTTTACATCACATTAATTAATTTTTAAATAACACAGAGAATAAGATATAATCTTCTTTCCTCAGCCTAATTAGTTCATTTTAATATATATCCGTAGTGTATGACATCCTAGAGATGGCATCTCATGACAGAAAAGTCCCAGGTTTAGCAACTTTAAAGATATTCTCCCGTTGCTTGTAAGCCTGTAAATGGATAGTGGGTGGAATAATAGATAAAATAATGCTTTGAATAGTTAAAATGGAAAGTATTCATATTCACTTACCTTCATCCTCTCTCAAGCCACTCAGTTACCTGGGGATAGGATCTGTCCTACTCTGTGTCCTCACCACCCAAGTTAGATGATACATGCCACAAGTCACCCTACTTCCTCTTGGACCCTGGCTAAACCAGCCCAACTCTTGTACTTGGTGACAAGGAACAGCCTCTGTTGTCCAGCCCTCCAGCCCTCTGTTCTGGGTCTGCCCTTGATGGGAAAATGTGGCTACTTTCTCTCTCTCAATTTTATTTAGTTTTTCTATGTGGCTTTTGTTGTGCCAACACTTCCTCGTGTATGTCGTGCTGGGGTTTGAACCTGTGTCCTCAGGCATGCCAGGCAAGTGCTGTAACCACTGAGCAACCACTCCAGTCCTTCCCCCACCACTCCAGTCCCTCCCCCACCCTCTGTCTCTTTATCAACCAGAGTATTCATGTTTATTTTCTTAAATGTTCTCACACTCTATTTGTTTATTCATAGATGCATCTTTAAATGTCTGCCAATTTAACGTTTTCCATCAACTCCAGGAGCAGAAAATCTTCACAGGCTTCAAAATCTTTTGCTCAGGTGCTGCTTTGATTTTAGGTGCCTTCACAGCCATTGGCCTTTTTGGCTTCCTTTGTAGCCCTGATAGCTTGTTCTCATTGAGCCTTTCTAACTTCTGGGTTCTGATTCCTCTTGGTCATTATATCTGCAGTTTCTTCCGACTGACCCTTTTTGTGCTTTCTTCTGGAGAGGACAACCCAGTTTATCTGCCCAGGCTTCATCTTGGAAAGTAATGCAGACTTGCATTTTGCATTAAGAAACTGGAAAATCTTCCTGTAGGTCCTGGTGATCCTGGTATAGTGCTGCCTGTGTCCCTGGTATATTTTGTACCCACTAAAACTGCATAGGTAGGCCTTTGTGGCTGAGGCTGTCAGGAAAGAGGTAAGATGGCAAAGAGGACTCTTATTGATTGATTTGAACCCAGGGAAGCTTAATCACTGAGTCACATCCCCAGCCCTTTTTATATTTCATTTGAGACAGGGTCTCACTAAGTTGCCTGTGGCCTCACTAAGTTGCTGAGGCTGGCTTTGACCTTGTGATCCTTCTGCCTCAGCCTCCTAACTCTCTGGAATAATAGGTATGCACCACTGTGCCCGCTTCACATTCTCTTTTTAAAATAATTGTTATCTTTTTAGATTATAAAGGTAAGACATTTATAATGAAAAACGTAGAAAATGCAGGAAGGCACATCCACATCGTTTGCTGGAGAGCTGGAATCTTTGCAAGCCCAGTGGTGCAGAGGGGGGCATTTGCAGTTATACAAAGTACTCAATTACATTGTGAAAACCTTACTTATGTCTTGGTAAAATTTAAAGATGATAGGACTAGAATTTCTATGGGAGACTTGTTTGAAATTGGAGCAGGAAGACTGATGGACATGGTTGAGGCTGTAGCATCTAGGGAAAAGATTAAGCAGGGGGGAAGATCCATATGTGAACTTGAAACCCCTGTGAGCACTATAGGGTGAAGTGGAAGAGTAGGGTGGAGGGTTAAGACTTCTAGGAATATTAATGATCCTGAAACTGTTGTCAATATCTGGAACAGAGACAGAGTCTACCAAGATTGTAGAATAATGGGAAATGGTAGTGCTAGGGAGCAGACAGATGCGGGCGGTGGGAGTTTCAGATTAAGGGAATAATTCTAGAAACTGGGTCCATTCTGCTGACTCCCACATGCTTTCACTTCTAAAAAGCAATTTTCAGGGCTAGAGTGGTGTGTCAGTGGTAACCCCGCTTACCTGGCAAGCGCAAGGATGTGGGTTCAAACCCCAGCACCACGTACACAACAAAATGTCAGAGCAATGAAGTTCACATGAAAAACTAAATAAAATCGATTCTCTCTCTCTCTCTCTATCGCTCTCTCACTGTCTCTCTCTCTCTTAAAAAAAAACAGTTTTTTTTGAAAAAACCATTTACCTGCAGCCCTGCCTACAGGTTATGTTCCATTCCTTAGCAAACAACCTGTTATCTGCAGGAGAAATGCAGAGTACTGATAACAACACAAATCACCCTCAACGGGGAAACTTTTGGGCTTTGGCCAGCCTTACACAGGCCAGATCCCAGAACCCAGAGAAATAAGAATAACTCCCACTCACCATAAAATTTTAAAGAACAGGTTCTATTACTTGTTTATTTAATTTTTGGAGGACTGGGGGTCAAACCCAGGGATTCATGCATGCTAGACAAGTGCTCTACTACTGAGCTGTATCTCCAGCACAGGACAGGTTCTAATTAAAATTGGTCAGCATTGGCCAAAGTGACCAAGAATTGTGAGGACTTTAACGTCTGATGATGGGGCTGAAGTGGTGGCTCAGCAGCTGGAGTGCTTGCCTGGCATGCATGAGGACCTGGGTCCAAACCCTAGCACCGCATACACAACTAAGTGTTGGAGAAACAGATGCCAGATGAAAAATTTTAAGAAATTCAAAAATAAAAAAATAAAGTCGGATGCCATCCTACTGTCCATCAAAAGCTAAGAGGGACTTTCTGGAAACTTCCTTGGGACCCCCAATAAAACTGGAGGGCAAGAGAGGTACACCGTCCCTCTTCACTCTGAGAGGATCTACTTTCTCTCTGGACAGTACCCTCTTTCTCCCTTTCCTATCCCTTCTTTTTTTTCTTATTTTTTTATTAGTGCATTATAGTTGTACATAATGATGGGATCTGTGGTCACGTATTCCTAGATGCACACAATACAGCAATATAATTTGGTCAATATCCCCGCCCCACCACTAATAAACTCATGCCTTTTACTCTAAGTGAAATCTTTCTGCTGTAATTGCAAAAATCAGGGTGAAGGGGAGGCCTTTGTGCTGTCTCAGATTGGCAGAAGGCCTCATGCCCTGCCCTGTAGGAAAAATCCCTCCAAACGTCGGCCTGTCTCAGGGATTCCATGCAGTCTCTAGGAAGGTCCTATGAGAGAACCTCTACGCTGAGGGCGTCCTCTTGGAAGGTTTTAGTCTGTAAACGCGTCCTGCAGTTCAAGTTCACTGGCAGCCCCGGTACTGTCTTGCAGGCTGGAAAAGCGAACTCTGCTCCAAGAGAGGGAAAGCACCAGCAGAGACAGCGACTTCACAGGAGAATAACTTGAGCAGGAGAGCAGCCCGCTGGTTGCAGTGTCTTAGACATTTTCCTGCCTACAGAAGTGGAAAGCTGGGCAGAGCACAAGACAGAGGCCATCTCACTGAGCATGGCCATGCCTCTGGTTACAAGACAGAGTCCCCAGT